>JAVDOI010000004.1:15023442-15275942 GCA_032191485.1 Leptoclinus maculatus | reverse complement strand
CAGCAGGCCTGTTGTTTTAGACCGATGAAGCTGTACCTCGGTGTACCAAATAGACTTACACCTAATGCTTTTTTTTAAGAACCAAAGGATCAGAAACCTTCAAATGTTTTGGCTCTAATGCACCTGACTTGGCGTGTTCTGTCCCCTCCTGAACTTAGTGGGTCTCTCTGAGTCCGATCCTTGGGGGGCTCCTCTGTCAGAGCCTGAATCCTCTTTGACAAGATCCTTCCCCACAGGAAGTAAGTTTTGGGCATATTGTGCCGCACTTCTTCTTCTCCTTGGAATGACTGCACAGATCCATCAGCTCACCTCATGAACCTCATCCGACTAACAAACAGACCTGATCAAACACATGTGTGGCAAACAGCCAACTGTATCCTGTTTCATGTCATCAGCCATTTCACACCCAAATGGTTTAATGTTGGTTGTGGTTTATTTTGGGAGAGTTCAGTACCTGTCTCCCATTCTGCACCTACCCATCCTTCCTCGCATCCTCCTTGCATCTGGAATGGTGGTGACTGAATGTGCTTAGCTGCATGGTGGATGATTTGTGGGACTATCCCTTCTCCTCAAGTTGTTGTTGTTGGGTTTGGCAGGTGTGGTAAAACTTGTGTTTTGATCCAAACTTTTGTTGCAAGAATGTGTGTTTTAGGCTAATCTATGAAACAATACTTTTTAATCCGCAAAAATCAGCATTGTTTGCAGCTCACCATAAGTTGCAGTGATGAGAAATGTCTTCAACAACATGAATTCACTTTATACAAGCAAGGCTAATCAACAATCATTGATGTTTATTAGGAAATAATCTCCTGTTTTATAGGACTATTCATTGTTGCACTTGTAATTGTATTGCAGCTCCACCTCCACTTCCACCCAAGAATGTCCCGACCTCTCCCCTGTCGACTGGCCCTCCCTCTGAAGATGGCGCTGGTAAGAGCTCTTCTCGTCTATTTCTGCCTTCTGTTGTATCGCACCATCACCTCAGGATAAAACCTTTATCTCAAACTTTCTGGCTCTATCTCTGTCAGTCGTGTTTTATCTCTGTGTGTAAACTTACTGAGCACCTCTTCAAACTCTGCCTTTGATTGGTCACTGGTTGTCTGTGTTTCAGAAGTGTCAACAGAAGCAGACAGCTCCACCAGGAAGCCCTCAATAGCTGACTTGGACAACATTTTTGGACCAGAACAGCCTCCCCCTGCTGGCGAGGATACGGGTGACACATGGGTCTGCTTCAGTGCAGAATCTTCTGACCGGCCACCTCTACCAGAGGAACCAGCACCTCCCCTACCAGGCTCCCCTCCTCCACCTGAATCTCCTGCCCCACCCTTACCTACATCACCACCACCTCCTCCAGAAGACCCTGCACCACCTCTCCCTGCACCACCTCTCCCTACATCCCCTCCCCCAAAAGAAGAACCTGTGCCCCCTCTCCCAACCTCCCCGTCTTCCTCAGAGGAGCCCACTGCACCTCCCGCCCCCTCATATCCTCCAACCCCAGAGGTCCGAAATCCTCTCACGCTCTCCACCTCGCCACCCCCTGCACCTCCAAAGGAGCTTGCGTCTCCTCCCACTTCTTCTCCCCCTCCTCTTGACTCCCCCTCCAGCGTCCCACCGGCCCCTGCTCCAAAAGCAAGCACCCCTCCTGCTGATGGACCTGCAACATGCTCCATCCCACCGCCTCTTGTCCTGTCTCAAGAGGAGCAGCCCAAGAACACAGACTTCCCCCAATCCAAAGAGGTCGGAAGCGAAACTGTCACCTCGCCCAACGATGCCAGCCAGGGGAGCCGGAGTACGCCTCCCCCACCTCCTCCCCCTACATATCGGGCGGTGGTGTCGTCACCGGGTCCCACATCTGGAGCTGGTGGCTCAAATAGTGGTGAGTAGTAGTCCATGACTCTAACTAGAATATAGTCTGTAGAGGACAGGTTTGTTTTAGAGCTTGGATTGATTGTCACACTAACACAAATGTAATTATGAAAGCAAATGTCCTGGTCTTCACAGCAGCCAGGTGACTATTCATATCAATAGCATCCGTACAAATGCAGTTAGGGATTGTTGTGACAGGAGTTGAGAAGGGATTGTACACCACCTTTGTTCCATGTTTGAATTTCCTTTCAGTGCATTGCACCCTCTTTGTTGTTAAACTTACACACAGTGAATCGCAAATCTACATTTGTATTGATCCCTGGAAAAGAGGTCATGTTTTGGCCCAGTTAGACGTGCACCACCATTCTGCTGCAGACTTGTTATGTTGGCACAGGTTGTTGTTCTGACTGACTCGTATTTAGACTTCACTCTTGTAGAACGTATTCATTTTTATTGCACATACAGTGTCTTCTATAGGAGTTATCAACCAGTCCTGTCTGATGGATTCATTTAAAAAAGTATGAACATTTCAACTGTCCATTATGCAGCAGAAGAACAACGTGTCTGATTCTGTCCATCCTGCATCTATTCTGCATTTATACTGTAGCTGTTTCCACACTATTCAGCGTCT
Source organism: Leptoclinus maculatus (assembly GCA_032191485.1). Classification (NCBI taxonomy): domain Eukaryota; kingdom Metazoa; phylum Chordata; class Actinopteri; order Perciformes; family Stichaeidae; genus Leptoclinus; species Leptoclinus maculatus. The sequence goes on along the minus strand of JAVDOI010000004.1, from coordinate 15,273,445 downwards.
TAAAAGAAAGTTTTGCAATGTAATCTCCACCTGTAACTGCGCTACTCTACAGGTTCCTCCTCTCCGGTGCGACCTGCCACTCCTTCGTCAGTCAACCCCACCCCACCACCACCTCCACCCCGCCCCCCTTCACGGCCTAAACTTCCTCCAGGGAAACCAGCTGTAGGAGATCCAGTGAGTGTTACAGTTTATTAGATTTTCACTACTAATCCAGATGGTTGTGTTTTGGTATTTCAGCAACTATTTAGTACTGACTTACCAACATTGAACTGTGTCACAGTTAGTACCTGGGGACTTTGGCTCACAGCATCCTTGCATGGACTAGCAGTAAACCTCCATTGCAAAGCCAACAGAGCCAAACACAACTGTACAACTTGCTTATGGTAAAATTAACTTTGACAAAAGTTTTCCAGGTATAACAAAGTTCTAACAATCGGGGCTTAATCTGATTAGTTGAAATAACTTTTGATGGTTAAATATCTTTACCAAAAACAAAACAAGCAATGGTATAACATGTAAAAACCTTGAATCTAAGAATGTCTTTTTACTTTTTTCACTCTAATCCAATTTTTCCTAATCCTACAATTTTTGTATCTGTTCAGAATCGTCCGTTCAGCCCGCCGGTCCACTCTGCCAGCCCGCCTCCCATCGCCCCGTTGGCGCGGGCCGAGAGCACCTCCTCCATCTCCTCCACCAACTCCCTGAGTGCCGCCACCACCCCCACCGTCAATAAGGAGCTCTCCGTGTCCGTGTCAGGTGTGTGATCCCTCAACCGTCACTGAGCTGTGCGGCCTGTCCTCTGACGGCTGTGCTCACAGAGGCTAGTAGTGTTAGCTGAATTTAACTTTTCCATGTCTCTTATTAAAAGTTCGTTATTGATTTTATGCACTGGCCCTGTCCTTCCTTGCGCTCAGAGTTTTTTTGAATGAGTCGTGCAGTTTTGTATTTATTTATTCATTTTTAAATGTATTTTTTTCTGGAAATAGTGACAGTTTCTTGGCAATGATGATTTACTAAATAATGAAGTCAGCAATAAAGTGCCAAAATGTGTTGTGGCATCCGATGACCACACATCATTAAACCCATGCATGCCAGCAGTTTCTATCTGGAGATTAATCATGTAAAATATGACTGCAACCATTTGTATCTTGATTTCTATTCATTTAATGAATGTCTCCTAAAGATAATTGTTAAACTTTACATACATTTCATGTCTGGTGTAGGTTGACGCACACAGACACATTTATATTTACACTCTCACACACGTCAGAATGAGTGGGAGATGAAGCAGGTTGTTAATTTTAAAGCACAACCAAACCTTCCTTTCATGAATGAATACACAGCAACAGTTTATACTCCTTGATCTAACTTTTGAGTCAGTGTTGAAGGACATACAGTGCAGAGTCGTGAGTAGACTGTAACATGGCTGAGTCATAACAGATTTGAGAAACAAACACTGTTGAGGCAGCACCAGTTACATACAAACAGAATATAGTCCCTGGTTGAGTTTTCTTTCTTTTAAACTGATTACAGGGACAGACGACTAGTAAACCGCTTCTCTAGATTGAGACTGTAACTTGTATAGACCTACATTTATACATTATTTATTCATTATGGTTTTTATTGACATATAAAGGTCACTGAGACTTTAACTATTTCAGTTTCAGTGCTTTTTAATTTTGACATTTTCATCTTTTGTTTTTGTTTTAAAATGCTTTTTTTTTTTTTACATAATTTAATTTAATGACAGTTCTTTTCAGATTTTTACTTTCTATTATTTTTTCCTTGGTTTAATTTGCTTTCTGCTTTTCTGTTTTGCCATTTGTTTGTCTCTTTATTCGTCCTTTGGCTTGTCAGAAGACGATGCTTATGTAGACAAACTGCCCACCTTTGAGAGACACTTTGATTCGTTTGCAGGTATAGTAAAGATCCCCTCAGAGAGAGGAAAGGGGACGGGTTGGGGGGGGGAGTGATCCTGTGTCAGTTTTCTGTTTCTGTTTGATGCTCTTTATGCGGAGTGCAATTAACATAGACGGGATCCACCACTGAGTGTTTCTGTGCTTTCTCAGTTAATGTCAGTCAAAGTGTGCAGGTATTTTGACATTTTTTTCCCACATTCTGGCACAGTTTCATCAATCTTTTCACATTATACATCTCAAACTATGAGACGTGTTAAAAGACCATCTCTTTGTCATCATCCTAATACCTTTTTATTTGACTAGTCTGCTTCAGGTTTTGCTTTGGGACACATTCATTTTTCTTCACTGTTTTGCCTTTGCTGACTCATACCGTTATACCTTTCCACACATTTGCCAAGTATTTAATAGATATAATAGTCTCTCTCTCTCTCTCGCTCTCGCTCTCTCTCTCTCTCTCGTTACCCGCAGACAAAATCTGCCAGAAAGCAGCGGTGACACAAAAATCTGCATCTATTGCATAACAATATTTTTGTTTTTCTACAAAAAAAAGTTTGAGTGTCTTCCCCTTTGCTCATCAGACTTTTCTCTCTGTTTTTATGACTGTGCACCAGTGGCTGTCTCGTCACCATGGCAACCTTGTGTCTCTTCTCTTGGCAACATATTGTGTGTGTGTGTGTGCAGAGTGCAGTGCAGTCCCTCCCAGATACCTTTACTCTCAGTCTGCACCACCACAGTGTGTTTGCGTGTTCAATGAGCGCGTCTGAAGAGCTCCTTATCTGTGGACCCTTGGGATCCATATTGTCATTCTCTCTCACTCTCACACTCTCTCTCTCACACTCACACACACACTTTCACACATACTGTCAGATCAGAGCTGCTGCTCCCAGAGTGTGTTTGAAGTCTGGCATGAGAATTAGGCTGAATTAGACAAGCAGCAGCTGTTTGGTATTCATGCCATCCTCTCTCTACCGCTGGAGTAGCACGACACAGCCTCAAGTTCAGCCAATCTCCACCTGGCCCTAAAGCATCGGTCCTCTCCCACACTTGACCCCTGACGCCCACCTGTCACACCTGCCACTCATGCACCCTCAAGCCATAGAAAATTGCAACCCCTAAACCCCGCCCTCTCCATCTGAACACCTGCCCTTTTGTTCTCTTCATGAAGCGCCGCACTGCTCTCATCGCTCCATCACCCAACAACTCTGTTAGTCCACTCACTCAACAACACACCTTCACTGCATCAAAAAACTGCACAAATTTGACATTGAAAAAGTAATGTTTTCGCTTCATTTTTTGTCATTTAGGAAATACCGCCATACACACAATCCCAGGTAGTGCTTGTTCTAGTCAAACTGCACCTGCATCCCTGTTCAGGGGCTGGATCCTCCTGAAAGTCTGATTTTGTATACTGAATACATCATGACCGGCCAGAAAGGCTTTGAAAGGCTCTTCCAAATGCAGCAGAGAAATGAGGCAGCCTACAATATCCTGTAATCCACTTTTTTTCACTTGGGTCCTTTAAACGAAGCAGCTTCTCCACGTGACCTCTCGTCACAGCTTTAATATGTCTGTGACCTGCTGCAAGTGCAATCATTTCTCCTTCTCAAATGTTTTTGTTTAGATGTTTATTATATTCCTGAGAGGCTTGAACAATCTAGTGTTTTACAATTTAAAGAAAAGGAATCAGAGATTAGTAGGAAAAAAATATCATTATGTGAAGAGGAAATATGTTTTTTGATTTTCTCCTATTAAGTTATTATTATTATTATTATTATTATTATTATTATTATTAGCAAATGTATGTCTAGCTCTCGTTGGAGGGAAATGTCTTTGTGATAAACTTGCAATGAAAGTTAACCCGGACTTTCTGAAAGCACAGAGTTGTTGTCTCTGTGAGGCGAGACTGTCTGCACCTTCATAGTCTGTTTCCTGGGGGATCCAGCCCCTGAAATTGGGATGTAGCATCTCTCTCCCTGTGCACCACAGTCCCTCCCTCTCCCTGCTCACTCAGTCTCATGGCTGCCCCCTGCAGGGTGTCTTTATACACGACAGTCTGCTTCCATTTGTTTTATATTTAAGTAGTGGAGGCCTGGAGGAAAATGTGAGCACAGTAAGACACTGAGAGAGAAAAGGCCTAAAATAGATAAACGCAACATGAACAATCTGCCACTGACGAAGGAAGTAGTGCCAGTTAAAATTGCCACACATTGGTGTAGAATTACCATTTTATTATGTTGCATAATAGAGAAAACACTGGCAACTACAGAACTGTCTCTTCTGCCCCCCTCAGGCTGGACTTCCTCTCTCCTTTATTGTAAATGTAGTTGCCAACATCCAGCAGCACACACCTGGCCCTCACTCCACCGGACTCCCGTCTTTCCTCATGCATGCAAACAAACCACAAAAAAAAACATCAACCGTGTTGTCACATGCTCTGTCTCGGCATGTCCCTCTTTGGCCCCCGGCCTCCACCTCCACGTTTCACCCCACTGTGACGTGTGATAGACCTGCCATGTGAGACTCACGCTACTGTCCTTCTCTCCTCTCCCCCCCCCCCCCCTCTCTCACCCTTCCTCACCCACTCCCCTCCCTTTCATCCCTCTTCCTCCTCCCCTTCTCCGGACCCCACCTCCCTTCCTTCCTCCACCCCTCCACCCCACACAGAGAATGACCAGCCATCCCTTGTATGGTTTGACAGAGGGAAGTTTTATTTAACCTTTGAAGGTAAGTTGTCTCTGCACCAGGGTAGCGTGCACACGCACTCTTCTGAGGCTCATTTGTGCAAGCTTCGCCCCCTTTCCCCTGACCTGGCCCTTCGCTCCTTCCTCCCTTCCCTCTCCTTTCCTTTTCCTCCTTTTCAATCCCTCCATCGCCCTAACCCACGCCATGTTAACTCCTGGCTGAGCCCCCCCCCCCTGCCCTCCATTAGCAGTCAACTATGCAGTCTCATCATATCTCCCTCTGCCTTCTTCTTCCTGACATTGTTCATTCTCATTTCGTCTGCGCTGGCCGCCTTCCATTCCCCGAAGATTCATCGTTCTTCCTGTACTTTACTAATCTCTTTGTCGTCACTTTTGTCCTTTTGGTCGTTTGGTTTTTGGTTTGATCTTCGGGCTCTCTGATCTTCTTTGATTTTGATCTTGTCAGAATAATTCAGCTTTAACAGCATGTCTGGAATAAGCATGCACATCTCTCTCTGTCTCTCTCTACATCTACCTTACCTCTGTCTTTCCTTTCTCATCTACCTGTGCTTATTCCATTGAAGTGAAGAGTGTAACATACTATATAAATAATCATAAAAGATGGTTTCATTTGAAGTAATGTTTATATGTTGGGTTTAATTATTTCACAGTCAAAGAACAGAGAGAAATGGCTATCCTCTTCACATATAACCTGCTGTTTTCATGCCACCTTACTAACAGATATTGTTCTCATTTCAAATACCTTTAAAGTTTAATTTCATCCCACTGTGTGTAGTTCTTATTTCATCCACACTTTACTGGTTAGGAAGAGTAGAGAGAAGATGGTAGAGTCCTGGTTTGGGAGTTGGAATATGTATCTATTCCTTATCTGTTGTATTGTATACTGGGTTGAAGCTAATATACATTGATGTTTCATGTAGCCCTGCCTTTGGCTATAACAACCAGAAAAGATAGCAAATGGCAGCGAATTCAGCACATCGGATGTTTAGGTATTGACATTGGTTGAGTGTGTGTCTTGCCATGTTCAGACTATTTCAGCGTGTGTGTGTGTGTGTGTGTGTTGCCTCCAGGCTGCTCCAGAGGGCCCAGTCCTCTCACCATGGGGGCTCAGGACACTCTTCCTGTGGCAGCCGCGTTCACAGAGACGGTCAACGCCTTCTTTAAAGGAGCTGATCCCAGCAAGTAGGTCAACAAATAGCTTCACATGTTCACAACATATCCTGACATGACGTATGAGCTGGACCGCACTTTTCATGACTTCTTTGTGGCTGATGTGAACTCAGCTTGTACAGCATAATGGAGTTAGTCATACTTTACTTCATCAACTTCCTCATTAACATTTCTAAGAAGTATTTAAACTGTTTTTTTTATAAACACACTATTCTGTGGTTGTAATCGGACATAGGGACTTTGTTTCTCTTTTGTCAACAATTCTAACTTCTCGCATGAAGCATCTGTAACTGTAGTGTAAACACTTTATGAATGACTTTTACATAATTGCAATCAATATGTTTTTGATATGTTATTATAATGTGTATTTTCCATAACTTTATTGATGTGATTCTTTATTTATGTATTCAATATTGAACACTTTGGAGCTCCTCATACAGTATTTCATGGCCTTGATCAACAGATGGAATTTGCTCAGTTGTCATGGAGAGTGAAGAAGAAGTATTAGTACACATTGTTACAAGTACATATGTTACGTAAGTGTGCACTGTAGAGTTTCTGTCTCTCTAACACACTTGTTGTCTTCCTCTTCCTCTCAGGTGTGTTGTGAAGGTCATAGGTGAGATGGTTTTGTCGTTTCCGGCGGGCATCACGCGGCACTTTGCCAATAACCCGTCCCCCGCCGTGCTAACCTTCAGCATAACCAACTACAGCCGACTGGAGCATGTGCTGCCTAACCCCCAGCTCCTCTGCTGGTAATGACACCACTGTGAACTCACCACCTCACTCTCAAAACAAATAACAAATGTACCTTTTATTCACCGGAGGCAGTGAAGAGGTGAAAAGATGTTCTCTCTGCCTCCACCTTACATGCCTAGTTCCAGTCTGAACGCCTTATTTTTCCATCTTGGAATTAATTATATTAATTTTAAACTCATTTTTTTGTTTTTTATGAATGTTTAATAATTTAACTAAATTTCATTCAAACCAAATCAAACACTCACTGTGCATATCATTTGTATTAATAATAATTTCACCTAAACAGCATGTTGCATCATGCAATCAAAATGAGTCACCTTCTTGTGTAAAGATTAGTTAATGCTCCTAATCAACTTTGTTTGTTTCCAATTCATCGTTTGTTTTTCCTTATAATAATATTTGTTTACACACAACAGATGCTACTTATCACACTTACTGTATGTTATAGTAACAGAGCAAACGTTATTCATATATCACAGTTCACACACAAGGAAAATGTAATGTGTTTTATAAAAATAATGTAATATATATACAACAGAATGACCTGATTAACATCACGATTAACATGATCTAAAAGAAACATTAAAAGGTCAAATGTTTAAAATGCACAAAGTGGCATGAAAACAAAGTGAAACTTTAAACATTATAGTTCATTTTTCACTAAAAACTAACAAAGTCAAGATGTACATATGCACATATTTGAGATAGGGACTTAAACTGGTTAAACTATCTGAGATATGGCTCGTAAAACATTCATGATCTCATGTGTAAAAGTTTGGTTGATGGTGAGGATGAGTAAACTTAAGATCATCTCAGACAACGCTGACAGCCTGTTGAGTCATCACGAGGTCATCTGAGTGTTCGGGCCAACTGCTCTGAACAGAGGTCTGCCTTTGTTGTTGTTTATTGTCTTTGGTTTTAATTTTTTGATTCATGTTTGCAAAATACTCCGAAAACACTTACTTCCCAGACAGACCCATGAAAACGTATTTAAATGTTAATAAGCACATCAGAAATCACTCAATAGTACTAAACGTGTATTGCCTCACAAGCTGTAAAATGATTGCTGTTACATATGATTCATTACAAAATTAAATTCATAGAATATCTTCCTTTTAAAATAACAGATGATAACTTCTGCAAGAAGTCTTTTATTCAATTATTTTCTTAATCCCGGTTTAGTTCACATCTGTAAAATCTGTGTAAAGCCCGACCTCTTGTGGCTCACTGTGAAATTAAAATGCTGACCAAAGCCTGTAAAAACTGTTTGTTTTCCTGGTCAAACATTTCTTTAAAACTGAGACGCTGGATGCTTGCACTCTAATTTTACAAAATGAGAAACATCAGATTCCTCGGGTAATCATGTATTCACCAGATATCACATATAAAATGTCATATTTCGATCATGCTTTTCTACCAGCGACACCACCACACAAGCCAAGGCAGATGCCAAGGACTTCTGGGTGAACATGCCAAACCTGATATCCCATTTAAAGAAGGTGGCAGAGCAGAAGCCTCAGGCGACATACTACAACGTGGACATGCTCAAGTATCAGGTGAGCTCGACCCCCTGGGGAGTTATAACCTGACATCACTAAGCAAAGAGATACACAGCCGCTTTTTGACAAACAGACATTATTTTGTAATCCCTAAACGTTCCCTGTCCGTGTGTAGGTATCGACGGAGGGGCTTCAGTCGATTCCGTTGAATCTAGCGGTGAGCTGGAGATGTGAGCCCACCAGCACTGACCTGAGGATAGACTACAAATACAACGGGGAGGCCATGACGACGCCGATGGCCCTCAACAACGTCCAGTTCCTGGTCCCGATCGATGGAGGGGTTTCAAAACTACAGGCTGTCTTACCTCCTGCTGCATGGTACAGTCTAAACTTTACTGTAATGTATACTGCTATACAACATATGTTAAATATATATTAAGAATTACAGAAATAATTATTCCAGGTCAGGACTCCACTTAAGAAGCTCCCTTGATGCATTTGTCTGTCCTCTTGTGATCAACAGGAATGCGGAGCACCAACGAATCCTTTGGAAGATTCCTGATATCTCACAGAAATCTGAAAACGGAGGTACGTACAGAATGATAAAAGTAACATATGCTGTTTAGTGGTGTTGATATTCTTTAGAGAACAGTCTGTGGCTAATCATTAGTTCTTTAAGATCTTTGAGTTTTATATTCAGATACTCATATTCTATCAGCCTGGAAGAGTTTTAATTAGTTTTCAGAGTTAGCCCTTTGTGTTTAAAATGTATGCAAAAGAAAAACACGCACAGCCTACAAACATTGCTCTGATCTTACTTGAGTTGTGACAGAGTTTCTGAAGGCATGTGGTTTTAAACACTGAGCCTGCACTAGGAGTACAGGTCCTCAGGAAAATGTGGGGCCCTATGTGGTTGTCAGCTTTGTCTGAAGCAAACGATGCCCACTACAATGCTGTTTTCAGTGTGATGTCACGCTGCAGTTTGGCTGCTTCCAGAGCTTCTCTTATTCTTTAATGATAAAATAGATCAGTGTCAGACGTCATCTGATGTACCGGTACTTTAAATCGTCTGTTGCTTGTTTTATATGTTACAAAGTAGAAAGCCCCAGGGACTCACCTGCTCTCCAGAAGAAGGACACTAAACTAGATTATGTATTTATTTACCTACAAAATAGAAAATGTAACCAGGCTAAAACATGATCAGTTTAGCTTGGCTCCTTTTAAACATGGATGTCTTTAAATGTAACTCTGTGTCTGTCTAATAGCCTCTGACCAAAGAAATCTCATATGATTAGCAATTTCCTATCAAATGAGTCTCATTCCGTGCTTTCTTGAAATCCGTATCCAGAAAACATTTTTGTAATTGGCATGAAAAGGTTGGCTACAGCAACATCTGTCGTCATCTAGAGCTGCTTACTGCATTTTTCATTTTGTTAAATCGGAACCAACAATCGTTTCAAAAGCTGTTTACACTTGAATCTTTGAACTTGATACCCTCGTGCACGTCACTGTATGAAATGTTGGGAATTAGACCATGTTTACGTCACCTTGAAATCATTCCTGGTGGCCAGCAGACATCTTCCTAAAGTCACCATCTTCCCTCAGGTGTGGGGTCGTTGTTAGCACGCTTTCAGCTAACAGACGGCCCAACGAAACCGGCTGCACTTGCGGTGCAGTTCACCAGCGAGGGCAGCACCCTGTCGGGCTGTGACATTGAACTGGCCGGGCCAGGATACCGCTTCTCTCTCATCAAGAAGAGGTTTGCCGCAGGTCAGTTCAGTGTTTTAGTAACAACATGTGGAAACCAAATGTTATTTATCAATGTCACTAGTGTCAAACGATAACTCGACTCATCCAGTAGATCAAACCGTTCTAAATGATTAAAAGTCATGATCATCATCATTGTTTGATGTCAAACTTCAATGTAAGATTAGATGAGTTAGTTAGTTTCCTTTTTTTAACGTTTTTATTGATTTTTATTCATACTTAAAGAGATGTGTATCATTGTTTGTTATTGTGGATCAAGATATAATATATTTTCTGTCAGGGTGGACAATACACACTTTTTTGAAGGTAATATTTTGCTATAAATCTTGTTTTTTTCCAAGTGGTCATTTAATTGGAAGTCTGTCAACAGCTGTATGAAATTTAAGATTCCTTTCTTATTAAACTATAATTGCTGCAGATTGATAATGAAAATAAATAACACGTAACAGCGTTTTAAATAAAATAATAATGTATAAATAATAATCTTTTAAGTGACAGTCTTATGGTCAGTGCAGCCAAAAAGGATGTTTCTGATTTCAGTCTTCTGCACTACTTAGTTTTATGTATTATGTTCATTTTCATGACCTCCGTTACTATGTAATCATGCAGTGTGTACTGAAGTCAACAAGAGATCTATTAAATGACAACATGACACCTAAACATTTGGTGATGCTTTTCAGGAAAATACCTGGCCGACAACTAACCCATGCTACTGAGAACATGTTGAACAAAACAATCGCAGTGGACTGAGGTTGACACAGAGGACAGAGGACATACCGACGCCAGACAACCGACTTTCCATTAACCTTTTCTGAACCCTCACGACGGGTCCGCAGCCTACCCAGCAGTATTGTATAACTTGCATATAGCATCGTGGAAACTGTTTTAGGTCATGTAATTATGGTATTTGTATTCATTTCATAACATCTGTATTGCTGCAGTTAGACACCTGAGTTATTCCACCCTCTGAAGTCTGTGCCTCTGTCTCCATCCCCCTCTGGTCAATGTGTGGTGGTGTTGTTTAAAAGTTTCACTGCAGCTGCCTGACATAAGACATGGACGGAAAGAGTTTTCGGACAGATTTTTTGTTGTCAAGAGTCCAGGAAGATTTAGCTGTAAGAATACCCGTGAATAATATCTTTGCGGTCAGACACGCACCGTAGCCTCTGACACAAAGTCTAACTTCCCAAAGTTAGACTAGTTTAGGTTGAAGCAGGGCCTAGGATAATACATCGTAAGTTGTACACCTTTATTAGCAGATAGAAAAATCAGCTCTTAGAATAATTATTCTGTCAGAGTCTGAGCTCAAAGCCTGAGACAGCAGTCCCAACTGTCTCGCACTGACGGTGGCCGATTGCGTGTCTTTTGCCATAAAATAAATGCATTTACTGATGCATTTCGACCCATGTTGTCACAAGCAGTTAAAAGAAAGATGATGTTTCTTGTTGGTGCTTAAAAACACAGACGAAGAAAAAAAAAACTATATATTCATGCATCGCCTACTGGTACTACAGGGTCACATGACTTTGGATCGCATCCTTTTTAATGTAAATGCACTGATCAGTCAATCAAACTGTTCATTTTTGTTCACAGACGTGGAGAGGGTTTTTAGCTAGTTAGGCAGCTGCAATGATAAATCAATTTACTGGTTGCAAAATACGAACATCTGTTTTCCTGTCAGAACAAAAAGAAGTGTACAAAGTGTCATTTTAAATCAATGATATATATCTTAAAGGGCGTTTGGTGTTTTTCTCGTATTGTCAGATAGCCTTTCTGTTGTCCCCAGGACCGCAGTAATAGACTCCAGAGTACATGACAGCATTCTATTTTTATTTATTGAGGACGATGATTTGTTGTATAAAACGTGATTCTGTATATGAATAGAGTTTGAATGGTATCACACAACTCAGAACCCCGAAAGGTATAAATATTTGAAATCTCTCTCTTTTTTTGTTATTTGTGTAGTTGGGTAACCTGTGTACAGTATAAGGTATAATTTTTGAATTTATTTCAGATATAATTTTTTAACTCAAGTGCAACGGAAGATTTCAGATGTATATGGGTGAGGGGGGGGGGGTAATTTAAAGAAAAAGATAAATATCTTCCTGGATGCTGTGTTATGCTTTGTGAAAGCAGTGTTCATGTAGAGTTAGTTATACCACGGGCGAGGTTCACACTTTTAAGGGTCAGTTTGACATTTTGTTTTTTCAAGAGTTAATTCCACTCGTATATGTCTGTTCGACATGAGGTGGGAGCCAGAAGTCGGTTATCTCGGCATAAACACTGGAAACAGCTAGCCTGGTTTTATTGTGGGTTATCAAGATATAACTTAATTCATTTCTGACTTTGGCGATTCCTGCACTTTTCCTGTAGCGCCGCCATCAGATCAAATATTTCGAGTATTTTGGATTATGGACTACCTGCAAAACTAATGGCATTTCCATCAGCCTCAGCTGTACTTTGTGTTTTTTATTGCTAGTTTGCAAATGTCAGCTTGCTAACATGCTAAACTAAGATGATGAACATTGTACATGTTATACCTGCTAAACATCAGCATGCTAGCATTATGATTGAGAGAAGGAGACAGTTAGCATTAAGCTCAAAGCACTGCTGTGCCCGAGAGCTGCTAGCGTGCCTGAAGACTGTCTTGTTCACCTTTTGGACAGAGCCAGGCCAACTGTTTTCCCCCCAGTGTCCAGTCTTAATGCTAAGCTAAGCTAACCATCTTGTGACTCCAGCTTATTATTTAACATACTCGGCAAGATCAGCGTATTTCCCAAATGGTTTAACCTTTCCTTTTTAATAAGGTCAAGACAATGACTACAAAAGCAATCAGTTTCCCTCAACCGCAGTCATGACGTTTGTGGTACCAGTGCTGGAACAGGATGTGTTCACTGGGACCAGCTTGTTTATTTGTTATTATTCAAACCTCATCAGAAAACACTTGTATTAATACAACATTCTCATTTCCCACATCTACCTGTCCAGTTATTCCTCAACTTGGACCACATGTCTGACCTGTTTTCCCTTCACCTCAGTGGTACCTAAACTATTATATCATGAGCACACCCCTGATCATCCAACCAACGCTTGAATCCATGGCTTTATTTTGCATAATTGTAATGGTCTCTGTGAGATGACATGAGTTGAATGAGGTTGTGGAGCGAGGTTAAGTTGACCAAAATGCTTTTTCTTTTTCTTTTTGTATTTTATGTGTGTGTACCCCGGACAGTCAGTCCTCTGTTAAGGAGAATAAGCTGAATATTTTTTAAACGGATAAAAATGAAAAAATATATTGTTTAATGTGTAATAAACACTGTGCTGATGATGTTGAACTTCCTAAATGCTCTGACACTCGACACGAAGAACAAAAAGTGTGCGTGAAGTGTAGCCGAAGATCTCCGTACTGTACTGTATGTCGGCATTCTGCTAAATGCAGCCAATCATGGTCCTTTCAGAGCCGCCGTCGACGCATTTGAGGCTGAATTTAGGACGAGGGGACTATTAGCAACATGTCAATACTACTTTAAATGATAGAGTACTTTTAATCGGGCGTAGTTTTAAACATATGTATTGTGGATTTCTCTGAGGTTGCATTTAATTTATCAATGCAAGGTGATAATGATTGGTGCCATTTAGCTCGCACATTACTTTGGTAACAGTTTTCTCTCAGTCATTTCAGTCCATATGGTTGAGTGGCTGGATCAACATGCCTGACAGGAAGCTGTAACTTGGGTGAAACTTGAAGCTATCAGTGCAACAGTCACTACAGCATTATCTACAGAGGCCCACCACACCCGCCCACCATCATGCATCTGTTTTAAATTACTACACTACAACTAACATGACTTTCAGCTTGAAAGTCATGTTAGTTGCCAGATAGTTCTTTGCATCATCTAGTTAAATAATGGATAATGGATACAAAGCTTTTACAGATCTTCATCTCTGTGGTGAGTTTGTCCTGCAGTAATTCATTATTGCATGCAGAGCATGAAGTAAAAGGTGGGGCATCCATGATGATAGATAGTACTGAATTGACGTGTTGTGCTGAGTGTCAGTAACGTGTATTAATGTTGAGAAGAGAGCAGGGAGTGTGTTTATGTGTGCTATAAGCCAGAATGCTTTTTGGTTCTGTCCCGTTAACCTCAAAACACATGTGCAAGCTGTTTGTACAGTACATAACAATGTTAAGATGAACTGAGAAACTTAGTTTGCTTCTTTCCAAAACCAATAAAAGTTATAACTGGAACTATGTTTGCAGTTTTCCTTGTATTATTTAGTCTTTCTCATGAATACATACAGAAATGTAGTTCTGTATGTATGTATGTATGTATATATATATATATATACATATATGTGTATGTGTATATGTACTGTATGCCTATTTTTAACACCAGGGCCATCACTTTGGTCCAGACTGAAATATTTTCACAGCCATCTGTTTGATTGACTTACATTTGTATGCAGACATCCATGACCCCCAGAGGATGAATCTTAAGTTTCATCTGGGGCCACCAGCGAGTCAAATTTGTTCACATATTCAGTGAATTATCTGACAAAATGAACACAAACATTTGAACAGACATGCATGGCTCCTGGGTGATGCATCACAACGACTCTGGTGATCTAGATCTTCACGTTTGTTATTTTGGCTCAACAAATACTGGATGCATGCCAACAAAATTTGGTATGCACATCATTCAATGTTTTACTCAGGTTACATTGTAATTTGTCCAATACTTAAGTTTATGAACAAATACCTGCTGAACTAATGACATGCGTATCAGCCTTTGTGTCTCCATCAATAGAATAGAATGGAATAGAGGTTAGCGCCTAAGACACCAGGATGTTAATGTTTGAGGCTTTTCTGTTACATTTTGATGTTTTGATAACCTTATTGACTAAAGGTTTGCTAAGTATTGATCGGTATCCAGTGTCCAGGAGTGCAATTTTAAAAAGATGTCACACCTCAAAGAATGTAAGACCTGTGCAAGAACATTTATTTGACAAAAATAGCAAAACAATAAGTTAAAAACTCAAGTTTTCTATGCTGCAAATACATGAAGGTAGAGAAGAACATTTTAGAAACCTGCACCTCTGTGGATTCTGGCTACATACAGAACACAAACCCAGGCTGAGACACCGATGTCTGAGTGGGAAATGATATCGTCCTACACCCCTCAGTAGGTTTATTTATATTATAATAGAATATATTCTTATGCTTACTCATATCGTCAGCTGGGGTTCAGAAACAGGTTTACAGATGTGGTCCACACATTCACATCTACAAACCATACAAGTTAAAGTAATAATTCACAAAAATATCAATGTCAAAAGCAATTACAGACATTGTGGGTTTGAGCATTACTGCACACATACAATACAGGGATAATATGGTTTTAAGACATCAGCATTTTGATTCAGATTTTGTCTCTAAGTCGAGATGGGAGAGAGCAGAGTCATTTTGGAGAGAGAAGAAGAGAGAGGGGGGGGGGGGTTGGCCTCAGCAGAGGAAGGTGAGGTCGCTCTTCCTGCAGCCCACCTGGCAGCACACGGTGGTCAGTATGTTGTTAATATCTCGTTTGGTCAACTCGGAGCCCGGGTCTTTACTCTCCAAACTGCTCTGATCCCCTGTGGGCGAACCTGGAACAACAAAATGCAACACATGTTAAAGAAACACTTGATCTAATTCAGTCCAATAACCAGGTTCACACACACTGTCCCTCTCCAAATGTGTATTTCAAGTAATTTTTTTCACAATTGTTTTTAATAGAATAAAGAAGGACCAACTGTTTTCACATCAGTCTTGGGTAATTGAGGTCTATGGTCCCATTAAATAGGGAAACTCTAAATGAGTGCACAGATTAACTCAGTGCTATTTGTCTTCTCCAGTGTCACTTTCCTCTTTGTAATCAGCACGACTGACAGGCTAACTGGGTTTGTTTGTGTGTGACAGACAGAGAGAGAGGCTGCTGCTGCCGGGCTAAACAGACTGCTGCAGCATTTAATCATGATATGTGGGCTCCTCAAGTCTAATAAGGTAAAACAGCAGACAATGTCTCTGCGCTGGGGCACCTGTCTGCCTGTACACCCACTGCACTACAGCCGCTGAATTAATAGTATACAGCACATGTACAAGGAATCACAGCAGTGGAAAGCTGCATGTCACTTTCAGAAACTTGTTTGGGTGAAGTACTAAGAACTCAAATTGTGAGTCAGTGACCGTAACATCAAAACACATGAATGGCATGAGAAAGAAATGAAAAGAACCGATTCAGTCAGATGAATTGGATGTGATTTTAAAGAAGTCAAAAGAAGATCAATGATATGTTAGGGTTTTTTATTCAGTAAGTCTCATCAAGACGTCTTTTGCAAAATAAAAAAGTAGAAAAATAAAAATAGTAATAAGTTATGGTTACAAATTAGTAGAAACCTACCTATGTAGGTGGCCCTGTGGTGTACAACATCATCTAGTTTAAAGGATAGGTTCACGTTTTTTCAAGTCCATCTCAAAACATCCAGGTGCCCATTTGAACATTGAAACAGTTTTTTTTTTTAATTCCTCCTGTTCATGGTGGCCATTATAAGCTCCCTTCTAACATGTATTCCAAGGGACAGCCTTTTTAGTGTGAGATTCCCTCTTTGTGTTTCCCTGTTGAGCTGGAGCGGAGGGATAGTAATAAAAAGAGAGAATTTCCTAAAAGGGTTGTAATTTTGGGAGATATCCATTTGATTTGCCAAACTCAGACAGTTGAAGCCTCGTATTACCTTCAGATAAACTCTTGAATACATTTTTTTTGAACGGAGAGAGAGCTACAGATTTTGGCATCTTTTATTGGCCGGTATGAACTAAAGGAGTGATTACAGCCAGCCACACCTGTTTCAATGTTCATATGGTCCCCTGTTGTTTTAAGAAAGACTTGAACAATTGTGAATTTTTCCTTTAAGGCTAAATCTTCATAGTCTTAAAAATGCATGTCTATGTTATTCTGCATTATTCCTCCTTTTGTTGTCATCCTGAACCGAGAATAAAATAAGGTAATCTAACGAAAGGCGTTCGATTAGACTCTTTTTTTCCATCACTGACCACTATATCTGCTGTTTTGACAATAAAAAGAGAATTTGTCTCACCGTCCATGTCTGGCTCAGTGAGGAATCTCCTCCAACGGGATCCTCCGCAGGTGTAAACGACGGCCCTCAGGAACTCTCGCCCGCATAGCTTCACCGCCTTCACCTCTGCTCTCACCTGCACCACACACACCACTGCACACAACAGCAGAGGCAAAACCACCAGAGCACGCATGCTGGATGCCTGAAGGAGGTTTATCTCTCTGTTGATCCGGTTTGTTCCTGAAACTTCTGTCCTGTTTCCAGTTGGTTATCTGTTACCTTGCAGACTGTCTTTGAGTCTTCTTTCTTTGATCCGATGCTTGCATCTCCTTGTTTTATATACCATCCACCTTTCAGTTCATCAATGCTGAGTATCTCTCCACTTCCTCCCTCTAACTGGCCCTTTAGCCCATCCCAATCACACACACACACACACACACACACACACACACACACACACACACACACAGTCATGACAGTCAAGTCATTTTATGTTTCCGGTCGTTTCCACATCACCATTTTTAGCCGTCAGTGACAACCATCAGCCGTTTACAACCTTCATTTGACAATCACATAAGATGAGTGCAGCCTCCTCTGTGGTTATGTGATTTAAGGCTGTGATTGCACTGACCTCCACTCTACCACATGGCTAATTAAGTGATGCAAAGTGATTCCCAAACAGATGTTTCATGTGTTTACAGCACTTTGATGAGACGGTTGTCTTTGTCTTTACAGCAGTTTAGTCCATCTGAGAGGTAAAAAGTCAATATTGACAGTCCCATTATGGAGGTCATTACGGTGCTGCTGATGGTGCGATGTGATACTCAGCATGACATTTCAGTTTGATCATTAACGGCGGAGGTCCCATCCCAGGATGTCAATGAAATTATATTACGTTTAGCTGGACTGTATGGCTGTCCCTAGAAAACAACGACATAAAGATAGAATGGAGAACTTCTAAGGTATTAGGAGTCTTTTGGTTGCTTTTTTTCCTTTTAATAATAAAAAAGAAAACTTGATTGACCAGTTTAGCAGATTAATGGAGCTTGACCAAACCCCAATAAGAACTAACAAGACTTCCCTTATGAAGTCAAATGTAAAGTGTTTAAAGTTATTTCTTATTTATTGTATACTGTTTCGTTACTTCTGCATATTAACCAATTGGGCCATTGTATCTCCTTAGACAATGGGTTACTAAAAGGTGAAATTAGTAATAATTGAATGAGCTTAGTTGCAGACCTAAACAACCTGCCGATTTCTCAAATATGTCTGCTTATTCAGGGACTTGGTGTTGTCAGCAGCTCGTTTCAGGTTGACGTTATCGGACAGATTGGGGAAACCTCAGGCAAATATTTAGCACTGAGTCAGTTAACATTATGTTGTAATAGTGCATGTACAGTAACATTAGCTGTGCAAATTCATAACTTCTGACATTCCTCAAGTCCTAGAAGTGCTGTGGATGAAATCAGAACAGCTGAGCTTCATCTCCATCACTGTACCTGAGCAAGTTCCCTCCGCTGATTAAGACTGTGCGATGTGTTTGAAAGCTCTGCAGAAAGCCAGAAAGTGGACCTTAAGTTGGAAATGTTTTGTTCGACTATACATGTTCATGAGCTCATTCTTTTCAGCTGAGGTTATCATGCAGCATCAGCAGACACAGGTTTATTCATTTAGCCTGACTATGCTGGCTAACATGTTTTCTACCTTTATGATGCTGCTCTTGCTCCTAGTTTTCTTTGAGTTATCTCTGCAAACCTTGAAGAGAGTGCACTGCAGTCTGTGTTCATATAAACATTACAAACTTGACAGAAATTTGTTTCTAGCTAACTGAGCAGCAGCTGCAATGAAGCAGTTCCCCCGCATTATGGTGGGAAGTTGTTAGCTGTTATCAAATTACAAAGCTGATACATGTGTTCAGTATTCGGCCATAACGTCGTGACTGAATTTGAGAATGTATATGAACTGAAACGTGAAGATTTAAAGGGGAAATGTAAGAGATGATCATTTATATATCAATGAACGAAACAGAAGACTGTGTGTCAATGTGCACAAGTTTAATGACAATAAAGTTAAATTGAACTCTGATTGAAGTTAAATGTACAAAGACGGGGAATGGAGATTCACAGCTGCCATAATCCAAACTAAAAAACAACAACTTTCAATCGTCATGTACATTTGAACTCTGCATTTAACCCATCCTAAGCTTTTTGGAGCAGTGGGCTGCTGTACAGCACCCGGGGAGCAACTTGGGGTTCAGCTACCCTCTCAAGGACAGCAGGAGTCCTATTTTACATATGTGTGTGTGTGTGTGTGTGTGTGTGTGTGTGTGAGCTTTTAAATGTGCATTGTTTGCTTGATGTTGAGCCCTGTCAAAGGAGATGTTCTGTTGCTTTGTGACAGAGAATAAAAGTATTATTATTTTGAACTATGGTACATAATCTAAAACGGGGACTAGTTGATTTTAAGAAGTGTTTATTAAGCATTTCATTTTTTTTATTCTATCAAGACTATGTAGCATCATTACTGATTTCACCATATTAAATCATTTTCCAGATTAATTCAAATGAAGTAGTATTCTTTTTTTTGTTTGAAGACTTAATTGTGTCCCTTTCACTACAGAAACCAAACTTACACCCAAGTGTTACAGTATATTCAAAATGCCAGATACCCTGTGGTATTATATATATACAGTATACATATACACTGCCTTTCCCTGAAACCTTGAACTACGTTTTTCTATAATGCAAATAGGCAAATGTGAGGTTTGCAGATAAGATCTGTTCTAATGGGATTGTTCATATCTTCAGGAGACATTCAGTCTCTGAAAACCATTTCTTACAACAAGAGCCTCTAGATAAATGGATGAACAAACCTAATTGGCTCAGGAATACATCAGTGTGTGTGTGTGTGTGTGTGTGTGTGTGTGTGTGTGTGTGTGTGTGTAACAGCAGACTGAACGATGTCCCCCACAGTGTCCACCTGAGAGACAAGAGCCAGAGGGACACTCTGTTTGCAGTGTGAGCTGACCATCATGTGTCCATGTTACATTGACTCACTGAGGGAGTAATGGTTTCAAATTGTTGACATAAAATGCTATAAAGCCAGCAAAAGTGCACTAACACAGACTGCAGATAATGTCAACAAAAGGCAAAGATTACATGTAATAATACAGTGTGTTCAATAAAAACTCATCAATTTTACCAAACCCTGTACACCCCACTGTGTTTGATTTTCACAAAATGAACTTCATTTTTTCTTTATAAGGCACTTTTCTTCTTTAAAGCAATGTTTCGCTCTGCTCCATTCTATCTGAAGAAATGCAATTATTTCTATGCCCATATATTATACCCCTTCCTTAGTTTTATGTTATTGCTGTGTACCAGGATTGAGGTTTATGATTTCTGTCTATTTTCTTGATATGAATAATAACAGAGACAATACACAACTTAACTTAAAGCCTGCACACCCAAAAGCAAATGGTCCCGAAGCCCACTGCCAGGTGGTCCAGCCAGAGAAGTAATCTCAGTGAAGTGAAAATTTGGATAATTAAGGAAGCCTTAATTTAATGTGGAGCTAACATACACAGAGTTCACTGTATTATGTACACCTGTACAATAATAACATCCAATACAACTGTTTTGTCATAAAATGTACTTTTATGATTTCTCTAATCATAATTGCATTATACGCAGAGGTATTTATTCTCTTGGGTAGATGGGAAGGACCACACATTAAAAACACCTCCTGTAGTCCTTTATAACGCCACCTTTGACTGAGGCAATGTCCACACTACTACGTCTCCATTTTAAAACGCATATCTTTGGCTCCGTTTACACTGAGCGTTCACACGAGGCCGGAGTTTCAGAGCACCGAAAACGGATAAGTATGAAAACCAGACGGACTCCACCGCGTTACCCCTCCACACCTGCAGGGGGCGATGTAGCATTAAAGGGACGAGTCTCCGGATGTGTAACTAGCTGATGAAAACAGCATGTTGCAGGGACCCTCAATGTGTTGCAGTATGTCAACTTTATAGTGTGACGTCAGAAATGTCACTATTTGCTCATCTACTGAGATAATCTGCTCGGAACAACCAGACTGTAGTTGTCGGTCTCTAGGTGAGTCTTCTTTACTTGTTGCGTCGTTATGTGCTTTCTGAGGAAGCTAAGTTCAGCGAGCTAAGCTGCTAACGTGAAACTGTCCATCTGAGCAGGATTTATTGATATGTAACGCTAACTGTTACCTGTCACTGCTGTGGACACTTTAGACATCCGTCAGTGGCATCTACATCTACAACCAATCCTCTGCATTTGAGGACTGACGTTAAATGGATAGCTGCGTGGAAATGTAGTCTTGACGACCTTGACTTCACCTGTTTACCTTTTATGCAGCAGCGACTGTCATTTAGATCGTGTGTGTTTGTGTTAGTGGTGGAAGAAGTACTTCAGTAATAGTAGCAATACCACAGGGTATAAATACTTCGTTACTAGTAAAAGTCCTGCATTTAAAAAGTTACTTAAGTCGGTTATCATTATGCAGAATGGCATTTCAGAAACATATTTTATTGAGTAGTTTTAATATTTCATGCATTATTATGTGCATTACTTAAATGTTGCAGCTAATAAAGGTGGGACTTATGTCTTACTATCTATACTGCTGGGCAGCGTGTGGATTCCACCAGGAGATCAATAAAGTATTATCTTTATCCATGATGATGCATCATATTTTTGATAATCAATCTGAACCTGCAAAATAACTATATCTGTCAGACAAATATAGTGGAGTAAAAAGTACAATATTTGCCCCCAAAATGTATTGAAGTAATAGTATAAAGTTGCATAAAATGTAAATACAGTAGTGCAAATACTCTAAAACTACTTAAGTACAGTACTTGAGTCTATTTAATTAGTTACTTTCCACCCCTTAAAATTAAATTAAGACCTAGATTATGTGCATCATTTAAGTTTAATTTGTAGTTCTACAATATTAAATATAAGTAAAGCAAACACATTAAAAATACTACTTATGTAAAAGTGAATTAGTATTATTAGCAAAATTTACTTCGGTATAAAAGTGTTAATGCTTGTCCACATTGCGTAAAACAGAATATTTCCCCCTGAATCTGTAAAGTAGAAAAATATGGATAAAGTAAAGTAGATGTACCTCAGACTTGTATTTAAACACTTGAGTAAGTTTGCTTATGTATTTTTTTTCTATTAATATTTTCACTATTGACTAGTTTGTCAATTATTTTCTTGATTGATCTGTTAATTGTATATTTTATAAAATTCCAGAAAATGGAGAAAATGCTCATTACAATTTATCTGAGCCCAAAATGATCAAAGTGTCTTGTTTTGTTGAGAAGCTGGAACCAGAGAATATTTGGCATTTTCACTCGAAAAATTACTCGAACAATTAATTTAAAAAAAAAGAAGCAAATTTTTCTCTATGAACTGAGTAATAGTTTCAGCACTGAAGGTTTTGTCTCGTCTCGTAGGTCTGGATCTACCATGGAGCCGATAATGAATCACATTTGGCGGAGAGTCTTCCAGCGGCTCTACAGAACCTCAGTACTTCCCAGGAGGAACCATTCTGGATGTGCTGAGCAGGCCACTGTTCCTGCCTCCACCAACTCCAAACGTATCAAACCCACACTCCTGGTGTCCCGCCTCTACCAGCCCTCAAACCTGCGTGATGTGGGGCAGGACAGCCGGCTGCAAGGAGAGGTGACTTGTAAGAGTCAACGGCTGATGCAGCAGGCCGGCCTCATCCATCCGTCCAATCCCGGTTGTTACTACTACCTTCCTGCCCTCGTCCGCTCCATGGAGAAGCTGGTGAGACTAGTTTTTGTTATACAATCAAACGCATATTAAACAATTATGATTTTGGTCGCCAAGTAGTCCTGTTGAATCTGGTTGTGTCATGTCCACAAACTTTGATTTTTCTGACATGAATCTGTGACCCATACAAGTGTATATTGTTGTTGATGGTTCATTCTTAGAATTTGCTGTCTTCCTCTTTTCATCAATACTTTTTTATTTATATACAGTTTGAAAACTAGCAACCACCGCAAAAGACTAAAAGATAAATCATATGCATATAGTTATTTTGGTATCTGGTTTATAGTTCTCACAATTTTCAGTAAAACAATGTAACTAATATATAATCATGTTTTCATTGTCAGATTGGTTTATTTAAATATTATTTTAGAGGCCTGAACAGATAGAAGCGTTTATTATTCATAACGAAAAAGAAAATATTAGAGCAAAGTCTATTGGGGAGGTAAGGTTGAGTATTAATGTATAAACGTGTAATAACTGCAGTCTTAAATCTACAGGTGAGAGTAATTGACCAAGAGATGCACGGGATCGGTGGGCAGAAGCTGGACATGCCCAGTTTGTGCTCTGCTGATCTCTGGAAAACCAGTGAGCGCTGGGACTTGATGGGAAAGGAGCTGTTCCGTCTGAAAGACCGCCACGGAGCCGACTACTGCTTGGGTCCCACGCACGAGGAGGCAGTGACGACTCTGGTCGCTCACCAGACGACTCTCTCCTACAGACAGCTCCCTCTGCTTCTCTATCAGGTAGCCTTTAATCCTCTTGCCACTAGTATATTTATTATAATAAGCTGACATTTTTTTAATCATGATTTATTAAAAAAAAAAAACAGATCACCCGCAAATTTCGAGATGAACCAAAGCCGAAGTATGGTCTGCTTCGAGGGAGGGAGTTCTACATGAAGGACATGTACTCGTTTGATACGAGTGAAGAGGCGGCGTACGAGACCTATGAATCTGTGTGCCAGGCATACACCAGGCTCTTTGCCCGGCTGGGTCTGCGGTGCGTTCAGGTGCAGGCGGACACAGGCAACATCGGCGGTACACTCTCCCATGAGTTCCAGCTGCCAGCAGACATAGGTGAGGATCGGCTTCTGGTCTGTGGAAACTGCTCCTTCTCTGCTAATGTAGAGACCATGTCATCAGACAGAACTGACTGCCCACAGTGCAAGACTGGCACACTGGTGGAGTCAAAGGGTATAGAGGTCGGCCACACCTTTTACCTGGGTGAAAAGTACTCCCATATATTCAACGCCACCTTCAGCAATGCACAGAACAAGCCTAGTATTGCAGAGATGGGCTGCTATGGTCTTGGGGTAACCCGTATTCTCGCCGCAGCCATTGAGGTTTTGTCAACAGAAGAGGGGATTCGCTGGCCCGGCCTTCTCGCTCCTTACCAGGTGTGTGTTTTACCCCCAAAGAAGGGCAGTAAGGTGGATGACGCGGCAGTTTTAGCTGAGGAGTTGGTTCACACTTTGGGAGAGACCGGGCCTCATTTGAGAGGTGAAGTTGTTCTTGACGACCGTACACAGATGACCATTGGAAAGAGGCTGAAGGATGCCAACAGACTGGGCTACCCGTATGTTATTATAGTAGGACAGGGAGCTCTGGAGGAAACACCCAGGTTTGAGGTGATTTGTCAGGAGACGGGTGAGACAATGTTTCTCAGTAAAGATGGACTGTTAGATATTTTGGGAAGAGTGAAAACTGTGTGAATAACAACTCTGAATGTGGAAATACATGTTTTATTTCATGTTTCTGTATATGATGCAATTAGTGAGGTGGTGGGGGAAGAACAGAAAAGCCTTATATGTTTTTGTCTAAGAGGAGTTTATTTATAAAAACTTAAAATGTACCTGCTGATCGACATTGCTGATAAAGTAACTGTCACAACAAAAGCTTGATAATGAACATTTGGGATGTTAAATTGTATTTGGTTCATGTTGTAATACACAAGAATGTTTCCATGTAAATAAAAACATAAGAGGTGAAGAGAAATAATCACAATTTGCTGTTGGGTTTTGCATCTGTAACATACAACTGACCTCTTAGTACAACTTAATGCTGCCATTTCCAGTGGTGAAATAAGTGGTAAACTCAGTTCTTTACATTAGCAAAATACCACAGTATATAGATATTGTAAATACTCCATTACAGGTGAAAATACAGAAAAGTACTTTTATCTTAAAATGTACTTAATGACTTTCCACCACTTTCTCATCATGCCCCAATATGAAATGACTACATTACATGTAGGCTACAAGTCCTGCCTTCAAAACGCTGCGTGTAGAAAACGTACAACCAAGTTAAATTAACGCAAAATGCAGATTTGACAAGTTTAAGAGATATATTTTTATTATCAAAGGTCAAAGTTATTTTGAACCAACTTCAAATTGTATTGGATGGTGTAGTCTATAATTATAATTTATTATGAATTATAAGAATTCATAAAAGGCTATTATATATAATGTTGTGTTTTGTAGCAAAAAATACTACCTGAAAGTAATTAGTAAATTTAGCTGTTATGGGTGACGTACAAATTATTTCCCTATAAATTCCATCGCAAAGACCAATTACCTTTAATTTGCACTTACATTTTCTACAGCACTTGAGTAAATGTATATAGTACTTTTACTACTTTACCATCTCCGGTGGTTTAATAATAGATTATTCATAATTTGTTGGTCAGGCGGTGGCGGACCTAATGTATCGGTTGGTACTGTGTTTCCGCACGGATCTTTATTCACGTAGTACCAAGCACATGTGTAAACAAGAAGTCGGGTAACGTCTAGAAAAGTTAACGTTAACATAGCCGATGTGCTGCTGCTGGTAATCCAATGTCACCGTTTGTATACGATTTATAAACGACTAAATAGAGCTTCAGACATATATTTTGATCCAAAATGGCGTCATTGGATGCACAACATGACAGCGACGATGGCATGGACGAGTTCATGGACAAATTCAAGAATGACAATTATAAAAATGCCTTCAGTAAAGACAACTGGGAGGAGGTAAGGTTAACATGTAGAAGCTATCGGTTACTAACATTAGAAGAAGAAAGCTTTCGCTACGTAAATGGTGCTGTGTCATTTTGTTGTTGTAAGCCAGCAAGCTAACGTTAAACGCTAACTTCATGGAGGTAACGTTACATTTCCTGTCCATCTATAGAGATGTCTCTGTTTTTGTCCCATTCAGGAATTTGATAGAATACCTATGTTCATGAAAAAAGTCCCTGACGAGATAGACCCACTAAAATACCCGGAACTAGCTTGTCTGCAGGCCATTGTACACGATGAAGATAGACCCCCAGAAGGTAGGTGGGTCCCTTACGCTTCAGTCAAAACAGATGTTGTAGACTTGATTACATGTTAACGATTCGGTTCATATCCTCTTATTCGTTCCCAGAGCAAGCAGCGAGCCTGAAAGATGAGGGGAATGAGTTTTTCAAGGAGAAGAACTACGAGAAGGCCATACTGTCCTACACGGCAGGTCTGAAGAAGAAATGTGGAGACCAGGAGCTCGACACAGCCCTGCTCACCAACCGGGCTGCAGCACACTTTCGCCTGGGTAAGGATCTCTTATTCACATGTCGTACAGATACATACGGATATGGGTTGTTGTGCATGAACCCAATAAGATGGTTTACAAAAAATACGTTCATGCTCTTTATTGTCATATGCACAACAATTACAGTGAAGCAGTCAATGAATTTCTTAGTTCCTCCAACAGTGCTCATAGGATATGTATTCAAAATAAGTCACGTAAGTAAAATATAAGTGAAACTTAAGGCATAGAATAGTGCAGCAGTTAAAATATGGGAATATAAAATAAAGTACGCTGTTGTTCACAGGTGATGAGCAGCCAAGTGTTTATTTCACAGAATACTTTTACATGTAAAAACATCTGCATGTGTTTCATCCTCATTGTTTCTGGTTTATATCACTCAGGTAACATGCGCTCTGCGTTGAACGATGCTGGAGCTGCAAAGAAGATTAAACCAGACCACCTCAAAGCCTTGATCAGAGGTATGTAATATTAGCCTGTCTAGTCCTAGAATATCACCGTGAATATGGTTAGAAATGCTATGATAATGTAACAGCGTAACAGTATATAGTAATCATAACAAAGCAAAACACTGCATAGAATAATGACCAAAACACTCCCGTGTGTCTTACATGTGTTTCTGCAGGTGCTCAGAGTTGTATAGAGCTGCGTAACTTTGCAGAGGCTGTCCAGTGGTGTGACGAGGGGCTCAAGGTTCATCCTACTGACAAGACGCTGCAGGAGCTGAGAGCAGCAGCAGATAAACACAAGGTATACTAATAAATGAGTTAAAGGGATTTTGTGGGGGGAGGTTTTAAAGGAAGACTGGATTGCATTTGTGACATTTTGTCTGTATTATTCTGAAAGTAATTCCAGTTAAACACAAACGTTTTTTTCGTGCCACAGAGAGCAACAGAGAGAGATGCCAGGAAGACCAAGATCAAAGAAAAAAAGCTGCATGCTGAGAAAGAAGCTCTTCTGGCTGCTATAAAGGTAAACGTGCTGTTTGAATTTAAACTCCCAACGTGCTCTTAGATAGCTAAGAATCCATCAATCCTGTGGGAATGAAATTGATAATATTGTTCATAATATTGTCAAGCAATCAAATCTGACACTAATTCTATATTCAATAAAAGCCTGTTTTAAAAATGATTATCAGACATATTTTTGTGTGCTTTACGCAGGCTCGAGGGATCAAGCTCCTCCATTCTGTGAAGCCTCGTCGGAGCGGTTCAGACAGCGAGGATGAGGATAAAGGCTCCTCAGCAGCGATGTCACAGCTGAACCTGGATTGCCTCAGCTCTCAGGAGGCCACGGGGGCTCATGTGTTCCTGGACGAGCAGCGCTTTCTGCACTGGCCTGTTCTCTTCCTCTACCCTGAACACCAGCAGACTGATTTCATCTCGGCTTTCTCCGAGAAAAACTGGTAAGCTCCTCTTGTCCTTTTTTTGTCCAGTCCTTAATATATCTTGATGTGGTGTATTTCTGTGGGATTCTCCATATGTCAACCTTTCTCCATCTCATTTGACTAAATTAAGTTATTTTTTTAAGTGATTGTATTTAGAAACACAGCTGCAATTTGTCTGGTTCAGCTTTATAGATCACCTGGCAGTTATGTTTGGAGAAGAACTTCCACCTTGGGACGTGGACAGAAAATACCACACAAAAGATTTGCAGGTTTGTGTGTTTTAGCTAAATGTTATTGGTCATTTATGACACATGCAAGTAGATCTGTGCTTCTGTTCTGCAGCCTTAACGTACATTTTTCAGAAGGTCTGATCAAACTCAATGAAGTCAAAGTATTTCCCTAATGGGATTACTCTGTATTTGCGTGCATGCATGTAAACATAGTCAGTGTATAGCTTTGTTAATTTTGCATGTAAGTCCTTAAATACATTATCATTTGTCAAGTGTTTAATTCACACAGTTAGTTATTTAATTAATGAAAATTGAATTGATAGAAGATTTTGGCCTTATTGTTACAGTGATACTTTATAATACGTATTTAAGAATACCCGTCTTCTGATCAGTAATCCAGAGTACAACTGTCAAACAAGAGTTACATTTCATTACCAACAATAGGGTGGGTATATCGACCGATGAAATGACAATGACAATTTTATTTTATTCTATTTTATCTTATTTTTTATTCTATTTCCTCAATTCAATATCTGCTCTGTTATTTTATTGTACTGTATATATTGTGCATTTCCATACTTCATATTTTATTCTACTCTGTAACTTGCTGCTGCTACAAACAAATTTCCCCCTGGGGATAAATAAAGTTTCTATCTATCTAATCAATAGTTAATCCTGATTACATTTGATCCCTCTTCACTTTCTAGCTGTACTTTGAAGATGAGGAGAAGGAGACACTCTACCAAGTGAACCCAGAGACGTCACTTTTAAAAGTGTTGCAGCATAAAAGGTACATCCATTGAGATTAAGTGTGTTTCAAGTGTGATTTAATTTAGATTTATAACACCAAGAGTTTTCCATTTTGATTAACTGACAGGTGTTTATGACTTTCTTGTAATTTATATTTCAACCTGTACCTCCCTTTTGTCTTGATAGGCCTAAAATAGTTCAGCTTTGTGTTGGCTAATGTTAGTGCTTATATGCTCACATAACTTTGCATATAGTCATTGTAGTTATTATAATTATTGCTGAGCCTGAAATTGCTCCTCTGTGTTTAATGACATTTGACTTTGTGCAACCAATTTGAAAAAATAGCCAAAAAACAATGAGAACCATACAAGTTGCTTGAAAAACAATCCTGCTGTCAACTCGTTGGTGTTTCCTCCATAAACAAAGGATCTCATGTGAGTCCTTATTACTCATGACTCACATTAGATCCTTTGCTTCTGTAATCCAGTACCGACGAATGTTCATCTTGGACGATATTATCTGTTGAGGAATGTATTTATACCATAGATTCTTTATAGTAACTTCCTTGACATTAACCGTTCACACTCATTTCCTGACTCCCTTTCTTCTATGTTCTCTTAACAGGTTCTTTGTCAAGTCCGGCAGTCCCAGCTTCATCGTTCTGGTTCAGAGTTCGTCATTCTGGAAGCAGTTTTTAACAGGAAAGAAAATACGAGGATTGTAAAAACATTGGCCTTCAAATCTTGAGACTTGAAGCTATTCAACTCCAGCGGACTAAGTTTGCCCTTAAAGCAGACAATGGAAGATATGCATGTCTCTTGTGGTCAAGAGTAGGATACATAGTTTGACATCAAATATCAGTAATAAATGATTATAAAACAAATGAAATCTCCAAAACTAATCCATGTGGATTCTTTGTGCTTCTGTCTGTAAAATGATGAACTGCAGATTGACAGCCAAAATCAATTAATTCAAGATTAATTAGATAAATGAATCACAAACAAACAAAATTATCAAACAATTGATCAGAACACTGATTTGATTTGTGATATTGGACAATACAAATATATTGAACTAAATTGAACAAGTAATGTAAATGCTTGTAAGTAAACATGAAAACATTTTGCTGCAAGTCTCAGTGAGAGTCAACAACAAAAGCAATATAATCTTAAATTCTATTTTATTATCCACTAAGGAAATGAATTTGGACGTCATTAGAAAACGTTCTCATTCTTCAAAGAAGTCTATAAAGTCTAAGTGAGAAGTGAAAGCAAAGGACGTGAAGAAGTTTGTGACATTTTGCCAAGTTAGGTGTTCAATGCAGCTGTTGGTGCATTACAGACAACTCGGGGTGAGTGACAGTCACATCCTCTTGACCGCCTCAT
This sequence comes from Leptoclinus maculatus, assembly GCA_032191485.1. Lineage (NCBI taxonomy): Eukaryota > Metazoa > Chordata > Actinopteri > Perciformes > Stichaeidae > Leptoclinus > Leptoclinus maculatus. The sequence continues at coordinate 15,243,364 of JAVDOI010000004.1, read as the reverse complement.
ATTTGACTGCATTGCTTTATAAAGACGGTTTGTAGCATCTAACGGCATGTCCCAGACCAGCCACTGTTATACAGACAGTATCCTTATATCGTAATTTTAGGTGCGTATGACAAGTTTCTGAATAAAACTTTGGGGCTTTCGTTCTATCTGTGAAAAAGATTTGAGGCGTTGGGGCTTCAAACACAGCAAAAACAGTGACACCTGGTGGCATGCAAAACGTATAGCAGCCCTTCAAGACAGACCAAAGCACTTACATTAATGTAGATCAGGGGTGGGCAATTATTTTTCCAAAGGGGCCACATGAGAAACGGGGACTGTTGTGGAGGGCCGGACCAACAGACTGAACTCGATCCTGCTCTATTTTATTCCACCTCTTTATAAAAAGCAGTAAATTGTTTGGTTTTGATAAGCTGTGAGTGGTTAGAGTAAATATTATGATCAGTGGTGGAATGTAACCAGTATATTTGCTTTAGTACTGTACTTATGTACAAATTCAAGGTACTTTACTTGAGTATTTCTATTTTATTCAACTTTGTACTTCACTCCACTACAAATATTGAAGGGAAATATTGTACATTTTACTCCACTACATTTGTCTGGCAGGTTTAGTTACTCGTTACTTTGCACATTATACTTTTTTTAAACCCTTCCTACCCAAACTGAACAACAGAGTATAAAGGAGTTAAAATAAGCTCCACCTTAAATATCTGCAGCAGGATTAATCCAAACAACATATACATTTGTACCCATACTTTGTTATAGCCATATATAATAGTAAAACACTGACGGGGATTATGTTTTTGCAAAATTACTACTTTTATTACTATAACTATAATGACCTGTTTTTCAGTTCAGTGCGAGAAATCTAGTCTTTGTTGGGCTTGAACGAGTTCACTGAAGTCAGGTTGAATGTCTGAGGTGTGAAGGACAGCTGACAGGTGCTCGTCGGTGAGAGAGGATCTGTATCTGGATTTGTTGAACTTCATCACAGTGTTTGTTCACAGATGTAGGTCGATCCAAAGAGAACCAACATCTTCTGAGCATGCCTCCTCATGTGTGGAAAGTTCTCCTCTTTGAGAGAAGAATAAAAATCCAGCAGTGATACTGACTAAAGTGCTCTGCAGTACTGCATCAGACTGCAGGTCAACGTCACTGTGTTCAGTCTCATGTTCCTCCAAGAGTGCAACAAACTGTCTGTGATTCAATGCTCTTGCTCTGATGACGTTAACTATTTTAGTTACATCAATAACATGGTTAAGTTTTAGCACTGACTTACACAACACATTGTGATGTATAATACAATGCAAAAATACCAAGTTCAGTTCTGGGTTGATTTCAGTCACTTTATCTTGCATCCGCTTTAAAAGTCCGACATTTTTCCCCGTCAGATTTGGACAACCATCGGTTGTGACACATGCCAGTTTGTCCCATATCAGTCCCAGCTTGTGGAAACATGAATTTACCTCCTTGAACAAATCACTCCCCGTCGTCGTCCCTTTCATTGACTGCATTGATGCCAGCTCCTCTGTAATCATGAAGTCTTTCGTTATCCCACGTATAAAGATGAGTAACTGGGCTGTGTCGCGGACATCGCAGCTCTCGTCCAGAGCCAAGGAGAAAAGTTCGAAATTGTCTGCTTTCTTTTGCAGCTGAAGTCCCAGGTTTCCCGCGATGTCCTCGATCCTCGTTACAGTGCGTCTGGAGAGCGGCACGTTCTCGAATGCGTCTTTTTCTCGGGGCATAGTAGTGCAGCAGAGTCCACCAAACACTCTTTGATGAACTCCCCATCAGAGAATGGCTTACTGTTTTATGCAACTTTGTGGGATATCACAAAGCTGGTGTTGGCTGCTGCATCCCTGGATGTGTGACGCTTGGTAAAAAGGCCTTGTTGCTTTTGCAGCTTAGCTAGAAAAGCCTCAGACGTCCGTGTCCGCTCTGCATCAGTCAAGTTTTCGTATTTCTCCGCGTGTTTCGTCTCGTAATGACGATTCAAATTATAATCCTTCAACACTGTGACTTGTTCTCCACAAACTAAGCACACGGCTTTACCGTTGACTTCAGTAAAGAAATACTTTAAAGTCCATGTTTTGTTAAAAACTCTACCCTCTGTGTCAATCTTTTTTTTAACACAGGCTGACATTTTTGAGGGCTAACAGCTAACTCACATCTTAAACTCATTGCAGTGACGCTGCTGCTGCACGTTCACTAACGTACTAACGTACGTAAATAGAGAAGAGAAAAAAAAAAAAAAGTCGCCTTCAAAATAAAAGCAATGCAGCTCTGTTCTGTGCATGTTGTACACTTATTTATGTTTTATTCCTAATTTCCCAAGGACCTCCCGCAGGCCGGCCGTACAATGCCCAGGTCTGATGTAGATGATATTGTGCAATATGTTATGTATGTCATTGAGATACCAAAGGGACACAATTCAAAATGATCTTTAATCTTCACTGGTCAATCAATTTAGGATTTTGGTTTAACAAAACAAACGGCAGCATGATCTGAGCTGAATTATATGTCCTTCACAAGACACAACAGACCAATGAGAGGCCACAAAGCTCACTTTGACATAGTCATCACTCCTGGATGGTTCACAAAAGCAGCTTGGGCTGGGTATGCAGGAGCCATCATTACTGGAGCAGGCTGCATTACTGGAGCAGCCATCATTACTGGAGCAGGCTGCATTACTGGAGCAGGCTGCATTTGCATTACGGTTTGAAGCTGCACAGTGATGACGGTGGGAGTTTCTGTGCGATGTTTTAACTCACGATGCATCTGACACCAGGAGCACCAGAAGCAGCAACAGGAAACGGCAATGTCCTTACAGATAGAACCCTGCAGAGAACCAAGAAAAAAACATTTGTAAGTTGTAAATCAACATTGCTTCACTTCTATTAAACTTGTCGTGTGAAATCTCATGCACATTAACTTTACATGCATCATACCTTGATACCATATCTGTTTCGCATGGCAGCCCTTAGAGACAGGACTACAGGAGGCACACACAAAGGTATGCCCCAGACTGCTACTATGGTCGGGCCGCATATGTCACATAATGGGAGACAACGATTCTCTCCAAATCTTCCTGAAACCGTGCCGGCAAGGCATGGGCAGCACCAGAAACCATAGCAACCTAAAAAGCACATAAGATACAGTAACTAAGTGGTAGAAACTCTAAAGTGACTTGCCAAAGAAGGCCCAACACATGAGACATAAGGCCTTCAATCCAAACAATACAAATTTGTCAAAGTTGGGGTATTGAGTCTTACAAGTACTTGGGTCCTCAAAGCAATCTAAGAGCCCACTTTTCCAGTGTACCACGGGTTGTGCTGCCATTTGTTGATGGAAAACTTTAGTGACAGGCAGTAAACAATGAACCTGTTAACGCACAGAAATAAGAGCTCAGCAAAAAACTTAACCCAAAAAATTACAAATCGCTGATACCTTATATTGTATATCTTAATGTTTTACCACTAATTGTAATTGGAGCACATATCTGAAAATGTCATTCTTGCAACACTTTTATATTCTTGGATGATCTGGTTTCATTTTTTATGACATTCTACACTATGTTTTATGACATTTCAATGGCATACGATACTACTACTATACTATGGCTTTTTTATGACATTTAATCTATTCATGAATTCTATGCTATATGTTAAGTATGGTCATTTTATTGACACACTATTCTCTCACCTTCTATGACATTTGTTATGGCATACTATACTTAGACCTTTAAATGGCATCCTATGTGACGTTTTAAGACATTTTACATGACATACTAGAATATTATACTTTTTTAAATTCCTTTTCATGGTCTACTGTACTATTTATTTTTGAATGGTTTATTATGCTATAACTTTCTAAAGTCCGTTTATTAGCATACTTTTTCATGACATAATACACTATGACTTTTGTATGACATATTTAATGGCATACTTCACTCTTGACTTTTGATTGCATAAAATACAATAACATTTTTATGCAATATTACATTCTATGACAGTTGCATGCATGCAGCTTTCTATACTATTTTTCTAACTACTTGTTATGGCAAATTATGCTATGATCTATTAAAAAAATGATCTATTTAAAAAAAAATTATTTCATGCTATACTACGACATTCACTCGTAGTCACAATCACTTGATCATCATTATATTCCCATACAAGTATCTTCTATAATCCAACAGTATATCATACTATGATGTCACACATGTATGCTCCAGTATGACCTAGGATGCAGTTGTTTTGAAAAATCAATAATTTTGTTATGCAGACGCACACTTCTCTTCATCTAGTAAAATTACTTTTACAGTATGTCATTAAGCTTTAATTTAACCGCTAGGATACAGATGTAAATGTTTTACCTGATGGAGCTAGACACCTTCTTGGCGACTGTGAAGCTGTGAATGACTGAAAGAATATGTCATGATATAGGAGTGGCATCTTGTGCGTGTTCATGCAAAACCGGAATCTATGAACAAATGAAAACAAAACCACATGCTAAGAACAGGATGTCCATTTTTTTTTTATTACTATCTATTACACCTGTTAAGTTGTTCCAAGAGGAAACAAAAAGAGGATATATTGTGGAAATGTCCCAAAAAGGTTTTGTTTGTTTTTTACTACAGGACAGTTAATATAATGTAATTTGTTATTCTACTGGTAAGAGATATTGATGAAGCATAAGTCACAGAGGAAAAAGGTGTTTTGTTTTTTAAATTTCATAGGTGTCAACCAGAATCATCTTTACTGTCATTATTTCTTAAGAGCGACCCCCATTTGGGGGTTGAGCGGTACCGAGCGGTACCGTAGAAAGCAATTTTCAGAAACAAATATAATAATCCTACAACCATGTTGCATAGCGGCTTAACGAAGAACTTCTGATGAACAGAACCATGTATAACATTTTACACACTGAAAACACAATTAAACACGATCTATTAGATCGTGTTTAATTGTGTTAAACAGAACCTACCAGAACAGCTACCAATATGTCGTGTTTTTTTCGCCTTCATTTTGCGAGATACGCACTCTGAAAAGTGCTCCGACCGGTGTTACGGTTTAACCAGGGACCATGTTAACTGGCGACCTTCAGCCGAATGAGTCTCATGTTGTCGTAATTACGGCAGCTGTTGAAAATGGGAAGATAACACGTAGCTGTCCTTGTGAATGCCGCATTCTTTAATTTTGCAGTACAGTGTCAAACCTTCTAAATTACAGTATATGGTCAAAACATACCGGATTCCACGTCGGAGAGTCTTTTGATGAGACGAGTCCACTCGAGTTTGAAACGTCGCTTGTTGTTTATGTGTTGAAACAGGAAGAGAGCACGTTGCTCTTCCTTTGAAATAATAAAGTTGGTAAAAAACACATAATCGTCTTTGGAGCATGTTTTGTGCAAACATGTGTCACGTAGAAGAACTCTGTAGCACAGTTAAAATAAGAAGACAAATGCATATAAATATAAATAAATCCTATTTACGGGATTCGAACTCATGTCATTGTGTGGAAAAAAAGTGGATAATCGGAAGCACTACCACTACGCCACCATCAGCATACTTTGTTGACTCGTAGGGTACATTTAAACAACCTACAACACAGTCAGCAGTCGCTCCTAAGAGCAGAGGGCCACAAGATCAACTTGTGACCACACTGTTCGTTTACCATGGAGCACTCTGCCAAGTAATACAGAGCAGTTTAGAATATAACTGGTTTCCGAAACAAATGGACGCCTTTTTGAAATTCAAAACGTCTTTACATCTATGCAAATTAAGTAGGCAAATATTTGTGATGTTGTCATGAGGTGAAAATACACAATGTGGACATAACGCATCAGAGCAAACAAAAAAGCAAAATGAAGAATTTGACCAGCCAAGAACACAGAGATGTCAAACAGTTAATTTGAGTAAAAGACAATCACATTTAATTTGACTCATATAGCATCACAATATATAAAACATGATGGCACTGTTTGTGTCCAGCTTGCTGTTGACCAGGGCCCTGTTCCTCGTACGTCGCTAACTGATTAGCGGGATAAGTTTGAGGATGAGATCACATACATCAGGCTTTTCCGGTTCCTCGTAGCAGGTTTAGCTCAATCACCATGGCAACACATCAATAAGCGTGAACCTGCTCCAGAGCAGACTCAAGCTGAAGGAAGCTGGATAAATGTGCCACTCCCCCGGCAAAAATGTCATCTCCCTTCCTCATCCCATTAATGAAGGAGCGATATTAGTTAGATTTGCGTTTTATTGGGAGAGAGTTCTTCGAGATCGGTCCGTGTACGTTTTGATCGTCTGTTTTACGTTCATTCGATGAAACGAAAATACGGAAATGTCCGTATTTTAACGGTAAAACAGCTGACTAAAACGTACACGGACCGAGATCGCCAAGATCCCTTATCCCATCACGATGACTTCCTATACGAGCGCTATCGATTCTGCCGACAAGGAATCATGTATTAACAAGACCTTCTCGAGTCATACATTGTGAACACCACACGAGCATTGACCGTCTCACAGACTGGATCAGAGCCGTGAGCTGTGAGCGAGTGGTACATTATTGTACAGTGTCGGCGATGCCGCTGCATGCCGTGCTGTTCGTAAAGTTGATTTGGTGCTTAAGAAACTTATGGATGTGTTCAATACATTACCATGGCACATATTGTATGGACTCACCATTCTGAATAATGTTTGTGTGCTTAGGTTTTACTTGCTCCCATGTCCTCTTGATGGCTGGTTAAACTACATGGGGCTTGAAAGCACTCATAATTATATGACAGTGTTATTATTACACCATAGCATATCATTATTGTACTCATGATAAGAATAGAGAGAATCACACAATTTCTTTTCACTGCTTCAATTGATTGAATTTCTGATTATGAATAATATACATACTGATCCGCTCATACACAGATTCACACACACATATTCAAACTCCTAGTTCTATATGGTAATCTACACATACATGTATATACACATGTATAGTATGATACATAAGCGCATACAGTACATATATCCTCATAAGTATCTATTAATTCGTATCAATTAGATACTCTTCGGGCTTGTTTTATCTACTTATTCTGAAAGAGTTGAGATGATTATTTTCGCTATAAGATCTCATTCGATGATGCATTCCATTAACCTTTTGGGCCCGAACAGTACCGATCACTACCGCACAATGCAATTTTCAGTAACAAATATAATATTTCCACAACCATGAAGCATACCGTTTGAACGAAGAATTTCTCATGAACAGAAGCATGTGTAACACTTTACACACTTTCTCAAATGACGACCTCTCGTGACCTCTCGTACGTTTATGTCTCTTGCTCTGGCCTACTTCACTCTATTCACTCCAATTCTTTTGTGTGTGACTACTGCCATCGTTTGCTATGATTGTGGGTGTTTTTTAGGCTTTACTGAGCCTCAGTAAGCCCCTAATTTGGAGCAAAAACGCCTAAAATGACATACCCAAATTAAAATGTCTGTAGTTTGACTATATGCATCAATGAGATCTTGCCAGAAAGAAAACCCCCTAAAGTTCCTTGTGAAAGTGTCAGAAAACCTGTAGGTCATACAGAAACAGAGCAGTGGGCCTTTGAAGTCAGTAAAAATGTAAGAGTTTTGTAAGTATCTTTCAGTATAAATAACTGCCTGTGGCTGTATCTGTACAGGTAAAGGACAGTATATGGCTGCAACTACACTATCAGTGAACACCTGCCTCAAATGTATTTGAAGAAGATAGGACAAAGTATGACCATTCTACAGTGTTCTGTCCATGAAAAGATTCATCAGAAAAAAACCGCACGTGAAAAGTGAAAACTATGAACACGTTGGTTGACAGCTTATGAAAAAGATGTGTTAGGTTTCTACTATAAGTACTAGCCTTTTCTGAAGCCGCTAGCTCCATGGTAACATCCGCTAGTACATTCACTAGTAAAGTCGGGTCTGTACTGTATCTTTCACCGTCGAAATGCTGCAAGACCTGACTTGCAGCGGTCATGGCGACTTTGGACAGTGTGTATTTGGGCTCCTTTTGTGAAAAATCCATAAGAAATAAAAGAAAATCGATGTTTTCTTTGCAAAGATGAGGATTTTGTGCATGCTGGGATACCAAAAACGGCCATGTTTTGTGACGTAATTTTCGTAAGCAAGCCGTACGAACGGAAGGGATGGCGGTGTTAGATTTAGCCATGATTATGGTCTTGACTTCCTCATATGCGTTCATGATCATCTCCTGCTCGCCAGCGGAGAAAAAAGACGCTCTTTCTTTGACTTTATTCGCTATTGTACTGTTAGAAAATCATGGTTTCGGTGATCGATGCTTACCCCCTTTGACGTAAAAGGGGCACGCCCAATTATCCTGATGACTGAGGTCTTGCTCGATTTAGCGAGACTGTTTGAGCGCTGATCAGCCTTTGAGGAACCGAGATAGCCTGCCTTCAATCATCTCGGTAATTCAAGCTGGATAATTGGACATTTGATCGACTTAGTTGAGCGACGTACGAGGAATAGGGCCCAGGTTGAATGGTCGTCCTTAAAACTGTATATTGTGTGGAAAGCCGATGGCCTCTCTTTAAACCATGAATCGGTTTCTTCTTGAGTGTGCCCACAAACAAACATTTGCCTAATTCATTTGCATAGATGCAAAGACGTTTTGAATTTCAAAGTTGATCTTGTGGCCCTCTGCTCTTAGGAGCAGAGGGCTCCTTTATGACTTTTTCCATGAAGTCATAAAGTCAAAGAAGCTGATACACAACGGGGAAAAAAAACAACAACAATTGCCTCAGCTCTCAGGAGGCCACAGGGGATCATGTGTTCCTGGACGAGCAGTGCTCTCTGCACTGGCCTGTTCTCTTCCTCTACCCTGAACACCAGCAGGTTGATTTCATCTCGGCTTTCTTCGAGAAAAACTGGTAAGCTCCTCTTGTCCTTTTTGTCTAGTCCTTAATATATCTTGATGTGGTGTATTTTTGTGGGATTTTCCATATGTCAACCTTTTTCCATCTCATTTGACTAAATGAAACATACAAGTTGCTCGAAAAAAAATCCTGCTGTCAACTCGTTGGTGTTTCCTCCTTAAACAAAGGAGTCATTATTACACATGAGTCACATTAGATCCTTTGCTTCTGTAATCCAATACGGACGAATGTTCATCTTGGATGATATTATCTGTTGAGGAATGTATTTGTACCATAGATTCTTTATAGTAACTTCCTTGACATTAAATTGTAGATTGTAAAAACATTGGCCTTCAAATCTTGAGACTTGAAGCTATTCAACTCCAGCGGACTAAGTTTGCCCTTGAAGCAGACAATGGAAGATATGCATGTCTCTTGTGGTCAAGAGTAGGATACATAGTTTGACATCAAATATCAGTAATAAATGATTATAAAACAAATCAAATCTCCAAAACTAATCCATGTGGATTCTTTGTGCTTCTGTCTGTAAAATGATAAACTGCAGATTGACAGCCAAAATCAATTAATTCAAGATTAATTAGATAAGATATAATCTTAAATTCTATTTTATTATCCACTAAGGAAATTAATTTGGACGTCATTAGAAAACGTTCTCATTCTTCAAAGAAGTCTATAAAGTCTAAGTGAGAAGTGAAAGCAAAGGACGTGAAGAAGTTTGTGACATTTTGCCAAGTTAGGTGTTCAATGCAGCTGTTGCATTACAGACAACTCGGGGTGATATTTGACTGCATTGCTTTATAAAGACGGTTTGTAGCATCTAACGGCATGTCCCAGACCAGCCACTGTTATACAGACAGTATCCTTATATCGTAATTTTAGGTGTGTATGACAAGTTTCTGAATAAAACTTTGGGGCTTTCGTTCTATCTGTGAAAAAGATTTGAGTCGTTGGGGCTTCAAACACAGCAAAAACAGTGACACCTGGTGGCATGCAAAACTTATAGCAGCCCTTCAAGACAGACCAAAGCACTTACATTGATGTAGATGATATTGTGCAATATGTTATGTATGTCATTGAGATACCAAAGGGACACAATTCAAAATGATCTTTAATTTTCACTGGTCAATCAATTTAGGATTTTTAACAAAACAAACGGCAGCATGATCTGAGCTGAATGATATGTCCTTCACAAGACCAATGAGAGGCCACAAAGCTCACTATGACATAGTCATCACTCCTGGATGGTTCACAAAAGCAGCTTGGGCTGGGTATGCAGGAGCCATCATTACTGGAGCAGGCATCATTACTGGAGCAGCCATCATTACTGGAGCAGGCATCATTACTGGAGCAGGCTGCATTTGCATTACGGTTTGAAGCTGCACAGTGATGACGGCGGGAGTTTCTGTGCGATGTTTTAACTCACGATGCATCTGACACCAGGAGCACCAGAAGCAGAAACAGGAAACGGCAATGTCCTTACAGATAGAACCCTGCAGAGAACCAAGAAAAAAACATTTGTAAGTTGTAAATCAACATTGCTTCACTTCTATTAAACTTGTCGTGTGAAATCTCATGCACATTAACTTTACATGCATCATACCTTGATACCATATCTGTTTCGCATGGCAGCCCTTAGAGACAGGACTACAGGAGGCACAAACAAAGGTATGCCAAAGGCTGCTACTATGGTCGGGCCGCATATGTCACATAATGGGAGAACACGATTCTCTCCAAATCTTCCTGAAACCGTGCCGGCAAGGCATGGGCAGCACCAGAAACCATAGCAACCTAAAAAGCACATAAGATACAGCAACTAAGTGGTAGAAACTCTAAAGTGACTTGCTAAAGCAGCCCCAACACATGAGACATAAGGCCTTCAATCCAAACAATACAAATTTGTCAAAGTTGGGGTATTGAGTCTTACAAGTATTTGCGTCCTCAAAGCAATCTAAGAGCCCACTTTTCCAGTGTGCCACGGGTTGTGCTGCCATTTGTTGATGGAAAACTTTAGTGACAGGCAGTAAACAATGAACCTGTTAACACACAGAAATAAGAGCTCAGCAAATATGTGCTCCTGTAATTGGAGCACATATCTGGAAATGTCATTCTTGCAACACTTTTATATTCTTGGATGATCTGGTTTAATTTTTTATGACATTCTACACTATGTTTTATGACATTTCAATGGCATACGATACTACTACTATACTATGGCTTTTTTATGACATTTAATCTATTCATGAATTCTATGCTATATGTTAAGTATGGTCATTTTATTGACACACTATTCTCTCACCTTCTATGACATTTGTTATGGCATACTATACTTAGACCTTTAAATGGCATCCTATGTGACGTTTTAAGACATTTTATATGACATACTAGAATATTATACTTTTTAAAATTCCTTTTCATGGTCTACTGTACTATTTATTTTTGAATGGCTTATTATGCTATAACTTTCTAAAGTCCGTTTTATAGCATACTATGACATTCATGACATTTTCTTGACATAATACACTATGACTTTTGTATGACATATTGAATGGCATACTTCACTCTTGACTTTTGATTGCATAAAATACAATAACATTTTTCTGGCATATTACATTCTATGACAGTTGCATGCATGCAGCTTTCTATACTATTTTTTTAACTACTTTTTATGGCAAATTATGCTATGATCTTTAATTAAAAATGTTTTTCTTTCATGCTAAACTACGGCATTTTTCTTACATTTTTGGGACATTCCATATAGCATGTTACACTATATTATGAAAAATGTCATAGTATTGTATGTTGAAAAAGTCATGGATAAAGTCCTATTATAGCATGTCAAAGAATTTCAAAAATACGTCGAAAAATGTCATGAGAAACATCATAGTCAAAAAACATTTTTAAAAGTGCCATTATAGTATGACAAAAAAATTCACGATATAGTATTTCAAAAATATACATACATATATAAATAAATATGTATGTATATAAAAATATTTGAAAAGTATTTATTATATAGCTATAGTGTCAAAAAGTCTATATAGTATATGAAAAAATCTTGGTGTAGTACATAAATAAATAAAAAAGTGTGGAAAAATCTCATGAAAAAAGTCTCAGTACATCATGTTGGAAAATGTCATAGAACAGTATGTAGAAAAAAATCACTAAAAAGTCATAGTATAGCATGCCAAAAAATTAAGATGTGTCGAAAAATGTCATAGCATTGTGTGACATAACACTGTCATAGTCATATTATGTCATTAAAAAGTGATTGTATTGTAACTTGAAAAATGTCACAATATAGTATGTGGGAAAATGACATGAAACATGTTCTAGTACAGTATGTCAAAAAATGTAATGAGAAAAGTCATAGTAGAATATGTAAAAAAATATCAGTATTGTATGTCGAATTATTCCTTGAAAATGTAATAGTGTAGTATGTTGAAAAAAAACATGGAAAAAACACTGTCACGATTAGGCTTTGCCTCCTGTGTCTGTGTGTGTGTGTGTGTGTGTGTGTGTGCTGGTCTCCTGATGATTCAGGACATTCACTCGTAGTCACAATCACTTGATCACCATTATATTCCCATACAAGTATCTTCTATAATCCAACAGTATATCATACTATGATGTCACACATGTATGCTCCAGTATGACCTAGGATGCAGTTGTTTTGAAAAATCAATAATTTTGTTATGCAGACGCACATTTCTCTTCATCTAGTAAAATTACTTTTACAGTATGTCATTAAGCTTTAATTTAACCGCTAGGATACAGATGTAAATGTTTTACCTGATGGAGCTAGACACCTTCTTGGCAACTCTGAAGCTGTGAATGACTGAAAGAATATGTCATGATATAGGAGTGTCATCTTGTGCGTGTTTATATACTAACAAAGCTGCAAAACCGGAATCTATGAACAAATGAAAACAAACATGGAAAAAACACTGTCACGATTAGGCTTTGCCTCGTGTGTGCGTGTGCGTGTGCGTGTGCGTGTGCGTGTGCGTGTGCGTGTGCGTGTGCGTGTGCGTGCTGGTCTCCTCTCGGATCCCTCCTAATTACATTCTTTCAACTCACCTGCTAAGTCAACAGCTGCCTTCAATCTACTCATCACCCAACAGTATATTTACCCCAGTTCCACATCCTCTTTCTGCCAGATCATTGTTGTTTCAACCTCCTCGGTAGCCTGTTCTTCTTGGCCGAGCTGTGTAATTGTATTCTAAGTTCTGTTTTCCCTGTTCTCACTTTTGTCTTCCTTTAACAATGCTGTGTTACCTGAATCTATGAAGAAAATGAAACTACATGCTGAGAATAGTATGCCCATCATATTTTAATAACTACATTCTCACCAAGAGTCAGATAGAAAACAGTTATTGAGCCAGCCGTTAGGTATTGACTTTTTCCATGAAGTCATAAAGTCAAAGAAGCTGATACACAACGGGGAAAAAAAACAACAACAATTGCCTCAGCTCTCAGGAGGCCACAGGGGATCATGTGTTCCTGGACGAGCAGTGCTCTCTGCACTGGCCTGTTCTCTTCCTCTACCCTGAACACCAGCAGGTTGATTTCATCTCGGCTTTCTTCGAGAAAAACTGGTAAGCTCCTCTTGTCCTTTTTGTCTAGTCCTTAATATATCTTGTTGTGGTGTATTTCTGTGGGATTCTCCATATGTCAACCTTTCTCCATCTCATTTGAAACATACAAGTTGCTCGAAAAAAAATCCTGCTGTCAACTCGTTGGTGTTTCCTCCTTAAACAAAGGAGTCATTATTACACATGAGTCACATTAGATCCTTTGCTTCTGTAATCCAATACGGACGAATGTTCATCTTGGATGATATTATCTGTTGAGGAATGTATTTGTACCATAGATTCTTTATAGTAACTTCCTTGACATTAAATTGTAGATTGTAAAAACATTGGCCTTCAAATCTTGAGACTTGAAGCTATTCAACTCCAGCGGACTAAGTTTGCCCTTGAAGCAGACAATGGAAGATATGCATGTCTCTTGTGGTCAAGAGTAGGATACATAGTTTGACATCAAATATCAGTAATAAATGATTATAAAACAAATCAAATCTCCAAAACTAATCCATGTGGATTCTTTGTGCTTCTGTCTGTAAAATGATAAACTGCAGATTGACAGCCAAAATCAATTAATTCAAGATTAATTAGATAAGATATAATCTTAAATTCTATTTTATTATCCTTTTTTATTATATTTTAAGGAAATTAATTTGGACGTCATTAGAAAACGTTCTCATTCTTCAAAGAAGTCTATAAAGTCTAAGTGAGAAGTGAAAGCAAAGGACGTGAAGAAGTTTGTGACATTTTGCCAAGTTAGGTGTTCAATGCAGCTGTCGGTGTGAATGAACCAGCTTTTCTTCATTTACCAAGCTTCTCTGCTACAGTGCATTACAGACAACTCGGGGTGAGTGACAGTCACATCCTCTTGACCGCCTCATATTTGACTGCATTGCTTTATAAAGACGGTTTGTAGGATCTAACGGCATGTCCCAGACCAGCCACTCCACTGTTATACAGACAGTATCCTTATATTGTAATTTTAGGTGCGTATGACAAGTTTGTGAATACAACTTTGGGGCTTTCGTTCTATCTGTGAAAAAGATTTGAGGCGTTGGGGCTTCAAACACAGCAAAAACAGTGACACCTGGTGGCATGCAAAACTTATAGCAGCCCTTCAAGACAGACCAAAGCACTTACATTGATGTAGATGATATTGTGCAATATGTTATGTATGTCATTGAGATACCAAAGGGACACAATTCAAAATGATCTTTAATCTTCACTGGTAAATCAATTTAGGATTTTGGTTTAACAAAACAAACGGCAGCATGATCTGAGCTGAATCATATGTCCTTCACAAGACACAACAGACCAATGAGAGGCCACAAAGCTCAATATGACATAGTCATCACTCCTGGATGGTTCACAAAAGCAGCTTGGGCTGGGTATGCAGGAGCCATCATTACTGGAGCAGGCATCATTACTGGAGCAGCCATCATTACTGGAGCAGCCATCATTACTGGAGCAGGCTGTATTTGCATTACGGTTTGATGCTGCACAGTGATGACGGTGGGAGTTTTTTGGCGATGTTTTAACTCACGATGCATCTGACACCAGGAGCACCACTCGCAGAAACAGGAAATGACAATGTCCTCACAGATAGAACCCTGCAGAGAACCAAGAAAAAAACATTTGTAAGTTGTAAATCAACATTGCTTCACTTCTATTAAACTTGTCGTGTGAAATCTCATGCACATTAACTTTACATGCATCATACCTTGATACCATATCTGTTTCGCATGCTAGCCCTTAGAGCCACGGCTGCAGGAGGCACAAACACAGGTATGCCAAAGGCTGCTAGTATGGTCGGGCTGAATATGTCACATATTGGGAGACAACGATTCTCGCCAAATCTTTCTGAAACCGTGCAGGCAAGGCATGGGCAGCACCAGAAACCATAGCAACCTAAAAAAACACAAGATACACCAAGTGGTAGAAACTCTAAAGTGACCTTGCTAAAGAAGGCCCAACACATGAGACATAAGGCCTTCAATCCAAACAATACAAATTTGTCAAAGTTGGGGTATTGAGTCTTACAAGTACTTGTGTCCTCAAAGCAATCAAAGAGCCCACTTTTCCAGGGTGTCACGGATTGTGCTGCCATTTGTTGTTGGAAAACTTTAGTGACAGGCAGTAAACAATGAACCTGTTAACGCACAGAAATAAGAGCTCAGCAAAAAACTTAACCCAAAAAATTACAAATTGCTGATACCTTATATTGTATATCTTAATTGTAATTGGAGCACATATCTGAAAATGTCATTGCACCACTTTTATATTCTTGGATGATGTGGTTTAATTTTTTATGACATTCTACACTATGACCTTTTTTTGACATTTTAATGGCATACGATAATACTACTACTATACTATGGCTTTTTTATGACATTTAATTAATTCATGAATTCTATGCTAAGTTAAGTATGGCCATTTTATTGACACACTATTCTTTCACTTTTTATGACATTTGTTATGGCATACTATACTTAGACCTTTAAATGGCATCCTATACTGTGACGTTTTTAGACATTATATGACATACTATAATATTATACTTTTTAAATACCTTTTCCTGGTGTACTATATTATGACTTTATAAAGCCAGTTTCATAGCCTACTATATTACTTTTTCATGACATTTTGTTGACATAATACATTATGACTTTTGTATGGCAAAAATAGTCAGAAAAAAGTCATAATGTAGTATGTCAAAAAAAGTAATTGAGACTGGTAAATTAACAGTGAAAACTCATCATAGCTTAATTTAACACCATTATTCCTAATTGCACTTCATGTTTACTTCTCCTGATCTTTACCTCCCTATTGGTTTCCCCAACAAACAAGGTCCATAGGGGCATCTCATTAAATAAACATGTTCTATTATTATATATATATATATATATATATATATATATATATCAGTGGTGGGCCATCAGGGCCTACAAAGCCTTCTCTGCTGGCCTAAACAGAATCACAAAGTTATCGCTATTTTATAATTTAATAATTTTTCTACATGTATTATAATTTATAAAAATATTTTTCCCATTATCTTATTTTCTCATTGCACAGCTAATGTCTTCCTCAGTTGCTCTGCTTCCACTGCAGCTTGTTTTAAGTAGAGCTTTTATCCAATCAGATTTCACCTCTGTGTCTCTAGGTAAGAAGAGAGGCCCGAGGTCTTCAGACTCACAAGTGAATGGGGACGATATTGTTGATTGTCATAGTCTTCAACCAATCAGATCTTTAGTTTGACATGTTGGGCGTATTCTTTGACGTGCCAGAGCCTGCTAGCTGGCCTACAACTACGTCAGCATTAACACAGCTCAGTTTTCAGGTGCAGCACTGCAGCTCAGTGCAGAGTGCGCTGTGATTGGTCAGTGGGCGAGCACGTGACTATCGTGAAACGAAACTTAACTTGCCAGCAGAGCTTTGTCGGTAAGTGACAAACTGCATTTGTTTTTTTACATAGTAACGTTACTACTGTTCATTTGTCAATCGTGTCGTTTTTATGAATAATATTTGAATGGCTCGTGCTCTTGTGTGGTGGAATGCGTGGATCCGCTGCAGGTTTGCTGGATTGATTTGTCATAATGAGGTTATTAGGAGGTAATTCAACTGTAGTAGGACAGCACAGAAGGCCCAGGTATAAAATCCACGGCCCGCCACTGATATATATATATATATATATATATATATATATATATATAGCCTATTTCAAAGATGCTAAGAATGTCAGACTAAACTTTATCTTAACTGTTAGGATAACGATGCACATGTCTTATTAGCAAACTTTAAAGTTCTTACCTGATTGAACTGGACACCTTATTTGGCGAATCTGAAGCTGTGAATGACTGAAAGGATGTGTCTTGGATTAGGAGTGGCATTTTACGCGTGTCGGACAGGTAAACATGAACAATACTGTGTAACCTGAATCTAAGAAGAAAACGAAACTACATGTTCAGAAGAGTATGCCCATCATATTTTAATAATTACATTCACTAACAATGTTTTTTCATCAATCACTTGATCATCATTATATTCCCATACAAGTATCTTCTATAATTCAACAGTATATCATACTATGATGTCACACATGTATGCTCCAGTATGACATTTAGAATCACCTAGGATGCAGTTGTTTTGAAAAATCAATAATTTTGTCATGCAGACACCACACTTCTCTTCATCTAGTAAAATTACTTTTACAGTATGTCATTAAGCTTTCATTTAACCGCTAGGATACAGATGTAGCATGTTTTACCTGATGGAGCTAGACACCTTCTCGGCGACTCTGAAGCTGTGAATGACTGAAAGAATATGTCATGCTATAGGAGTGTCATCTTGTGCATGTTGGAGCACTAACAATGCTGCAAAACCGGAATCTATGAACAAACGAAAACCAAACCACATTCTAAGAACAGGGTGCCCATTTATATCTGATTACCATCTATTACACCTGTTAAGTTGTTCCATTTAAACAAAAGAAACAGAGGCTATATAAAGACTTCTGGCTTTGGCTCTCCCCACAGATAATAGCAAGAAAGACACTGCAGGGTTTTTCCCAGGATTTAAGTCCTGATGACAAGTACTTGACTAAAAAGTCAACAGGATAAAAACATCCATCAAGCTAGGAGGGTTTTGTGTGTATACCAATTCTGGACATTTGATGACAGTTAAGGCCTTACAAACACAATACTGTTCACACCTCCAGCCCTCCCTCTGGTTCTTCAACATGCACTGTGGGCCCTTGCTTGACTCTATCCCACAGCCCCTAAACAGCCTTCAGCAATCACCACTGGCTCTGCTCCCGGCCAGAGAACCAGGCGGAGATCGGCAGGATCTGCTAGCAGTCTTGTGGAACGTCTCTTGAAAGAACTCCAGCATGCTCACATCGGGGTCTGTGAACCTGATTGGCCGGCTGGCCAGCTATCAACCCCTGCAGGCGCTAGCTTCCTGAACTTCCTGAACTTCCCTAACTTCAAAAATGTTAGATTTGCCAAACATTTTTTTAGAACTGCCAAAATTCAAAACCTACCCAGTTAATTTCCCGCCTCAAACATGATCAAAAGTGAAGCTGGTACGGATCCGGTACTGAAAGTACTTACAAGCCCTATGGATGATAAAGTAAGTAGCACAACTACTAGCCTATTGGCCTTGCCTTTTCAATTAAGTTTGGAGTGAGATAGTAAAATTAGAAATCATAAGTATGTACTTTATTTGTAGATTAAGTATATACTAGTATGGGACATAAAGTACCTCCCTGTTCCATTAAGGATGGATTCAAACATAATGCAATTATGCAATAATGCAAACTCCACACAGAGCTTGGGAATCAAACCCAGGCAGATAAAGATGCAACATGTTTTACCCGATGGAGCTGGACACCTTCTTGACGACTCTGAACCCGTTGGACGAAGGAAAGGATATGTCTTGGATTCGGAGCGGAGAGCAGCGCTACTGAAGCTATTGACTAATAGTAATGAAAATGAAACAGCTGGTTAGGAATAGTTGACATTGGAACACAGAAACATACATGCAGATATGATAATAATTGTTCCTCCACTGCTAAGTTAAAGAAGAGAAATTGACAAAGCAGAATCATTTTTATTATATTCATTTTTTTAATCTGAAGCATCATTGGAGTCTTGTACTTTAAAGTAGATATGACTGACAAAAATCAGAAGATGTGAGCAGCACAATCAGGTTATTCATGTTTTTATTACAATACACAGGTCATCCAAAGTTTCGTTTCTTAAAGCTGATATTCGGCTCTTTCTACTGATAGTATCAGTGAAGACACGGTACACTGCAGGTACGCACAAAGCAATGTATGTTGTTTTGATTTATATGCTGGTGCTGCAAGTTGTTTTCATAACATATTTATTTTGTTTTGTCAAGGTTTATCCTATGAATCCTTTCTTTTGTACATGCATGTTCATTTTATTCATTGTCAATGTGTTACTAATAGTAGTCAATACTTATTACTAAGATTTTGGTCAAAAATCCAAATTTATAGGAAACGATGATGAACAGGCAGGTCAGAGGTGGCTGAAGGATGTTTTCTAGGATTCAACTATTGATGACAAGAACCTAATCGAAGACATCAACAGGTTAAGCAAGGGAGGCCTTGATCCGGTTTCTGACATTTGATGCCTTGTAAACATAAAACATTTCTGCTGCCAAGCCACAGTAACAACATGAGCCTCTACATGAATATCTTAGGACTTCTCATTACTCGTCACTGATGAAAGATTGACACTTGTGTTTGGCAAAGTACTGTGTTACTGACTCATTTAAAAAAAATATAGTATTTAAATTGTTTTCTACATGTTTCATTTGATTGTGATTTCACTGACATCAACACACATTCAACAACCAGTTTTTCTCAGGGGAGGAGCGCAAGTGCAGCAGAGGTTACACAAAACACATGAACAAAGTGGCCTGCTATCTATCATTACCAGACACTCAGTCAACACATTGATATATGTTGACTGATGAAGACACCTACTTCACTGAGATTGTCTCATTTTTATACAAACAGAAACATATCCCATCAGAATAACTCCCATAATAACATGAAGATTCCACAAATTGTATGTGGTTTTCAAAATTCAATAATTTATATAGGAATGAATCCTTATATTTATGTGATTATTGCTGCAGATAACATGATTGCTTCCAATTAAAATTCCTACATAGTGACACACATTTTCTTGGGTTTTAAAATCCTTCAGAAAGCCGTTCGGGTACACAACATGACACTATGCTATATGTTTAAATTATACAGAATGTATTCACACGTGAACCTTGTTAGTCTTTTGGTAATGTGGTAACAGATGCAGACCTCTGCTCTCAGGCTCTTTCACATTTAAAAGCTTATTCCTGATCCTTCATCTTGAGACCTTTACAACAAAAGTTCACTTTTATTAAGTAAGATAAGTCCTTGGTCTTTAAAAAGAGTGAGTCACTTATCAAATCTACCAACTTCCACCATAGAATCCCATGATTATCAATATTGTAGCATTATGTCTACAATGTAGACATTTACACAATTCAAAATGATTACAATTGTGTATATCCCTGTCTCCCACACCTAAGCAAAAATAATCCGCTTTTACAATGAACGTCCACAACATCATCACACCATAGATAATAGATCTGAGCTAAATCTAATTTGCTTGTCAAAGACAGAGACACCAATTAGAAGCCACAAGGTTCAGTATGAATTAACCATAACAACTCCTGGTTGGCTCACAAAACCAGGAGAATTTAGTTTACAACCATCATCACTGGAGCAGGAGCCATCATCACTGGAGCAGGCTGCATGTTGACAATGACGGTCCTGTTTTTCTTGCGATATTTTAACTCTCGGTGCATCTGACAATAGGAGCACCACTCACAGAAACAGGAACTCGCTATGTCCCTACAGAGAGAGCCCTGCGGAGATCAAACATATGGATTATGATATTTTTATTGTATTCCTCAGTATTTAATATTTTATATTAATCATTAAGTCTAATGGTGTTTAGTTTTAATAAGTTCACAGAGAAAATGACAAACATGTGAATGTCTGTCAAAGTACATTCTTTAAATTCAAGTGTCTAAAGCTCTAAATTAAAATTTATTTTTGTAAGATTGCTTCATTTATGTAGATTTATATGAGGCTTTCATTCAAACATCATCAGTTTTATACGTTTTGTACCTTGATACCATATTTGTGTCGAATGCCAACCCGTAGAGCCAAGGCTGCAGGAGGCACACACAGAGGTATTCCAAAGGCTGCTGTTATGGCCGGGCTGCACATGTCACATAGCGGGAGACAACCGCTCTCTCCAAAGTTTCCTGAAACCGTGCAGGCAAGGCAAGGGCAGCAAAAGAAACCATAACAACCTAAAAAAATAGATACATGTATAGTATAGTCTTAAAGGCTTTATATGATTGAAGGACACATGGATGTTTTTTTACAAGTTATCCACAAATATATGACAGAATTGTGAATAAATATGGTTGAAAGTTGTGGTGTTGATTCTTACAAGAACATTTGTCCTCACAACAGTCAAAGAGACCCGTGTTCCAGTCTGTCAAGGGATATGCCATTGCCTCTTGAACTTTACCTTAGGGGGAGAACAATTAACCTGCGAACACACAGAAATCAAGAAATCCTAGGTAAAGTAATTTTGAGTTACACTGAACAGAAATGTAATTTTTTACAACACATATTTCATACTGAAGAGTTGATTATCTTATTAGACTTCCTATAACTTCATGTACAATGTAAAGATAATTACTTTGAAAAACAGTTGTTTAAAATTAATTGCTACTTTTCTCTTTATGTATAAATCAGAGTGACTTTATGAGAGTGCCTCCACAAATCTTTTGTTCCCTGTGCAAACAAGCTTTCTTTCACCTGTAAGAAATGTGCATAAATATCAGAACCAAAGCAGTACAATCAATGCATTATTAGAATATGTTAATTGTTGCAAATAGTATTGCATATGGGGAACATAATCTATATCCATAGTCAATCACAATGTAAACATTGGCAACAGAAGAAGCTGCAGTTAGTGAACTCTCTTCACTTACTGCAGTTGCTTCAGCTCAGCTGGTGTGCACAATGCTCCCGTGAACTTTTGTCTCAGAGCACAGCGGCTGTACACCAATCATTGCCTTGTGAGTAAGTGATCCCACTTTACCTTTTTTTCACAGCAATAGACAGAAGGAGCCGCCATGATAAAAACACAGATTTCTTTAACATTTTTGCTATGATACAAGCAGACACCTTTCGTTGATTTTATATTTCAGTAGTGAACGAAATATACAGCTACTTATTACCAGTAGGTGGCTGTGAATTCACACAGTATATGCTAACTAACCCAACAGCAAGTGATCGTCTTCAGAAATAACCAAATGCCTGTTTTTGTGAAAGGATAAGTATGCTTTGTCAAAAAGTGTAGCCATGTTAGACAACAAAATGAAAACCAACTACTACCACTTTTATCTTCTTGTGAGCATTCAACATGTAAGATTAAGTTTACATTTTTAGTTTAAAATAAAGATATCTCTCATTAGCAAACTTAAAAATCGTACCTGATAAGGCTGAGAGCCTTGTTGTCACCACGGAAAGCTGTGAAAGAATATACTCTGTATGAGGAGTGGCACCTGATGCGTATGAGCAGTGGAACTCAACAATGCTGCTTAACCTGAACCTCCGTGCAAATGCTCTCAAAAAACAGTGCACATTAAGACTAAGTGTGTGCATTGTTATTCATGTTATAACAGGTCACTTGTAACAGGTGTGGCAAACCAGTCAGACATTAGCTTCTGCAATTCATTGGTTGTAGAACTGTTGACTGAATGACTAAGGTATGTTTCGTTTGCACAGGCCTGTGTTCTCATACTGAGTGTTTGTGTGAACGTCCTCTGACACTAAGTGTCTCAGCTGGTTTGTAGATTAGGTGTCACAGATGACTACTTGGTGAGCATTTCATCTGTTTGTCCTAAATAAGAAATAATAAACCTGTAGAAAACGTCAATACTTACGCGGAGCCTGATTACGATAAAGTGACCTTTGTACTAGAACGAATTGTTAACAAGTGATGTTCCAGATACTCTACGCAGACTACGCTGTGTGAAACGCAATTCGTGTGTTATCCTTTGTGACAAGAACTTATCGTAAATTACCCTGTGCCACCACACTGCCTGTTGTTATTCAAGTATATATAGCAGAGACTCAGAGACAGACCTCTGAGCAGCCTTGATGCATATTCTGTATGTGAATCAACTCCGTCTCCTTCTTGCAAGAATAAATGTCCTGTTTAATGATTTTTACATCGGCCTCGAGCACATTTTTCTAACAAGAACAATACATCCCTTTACAAGGGGATTTTTTTTTTTTAAAGAGTAGTTGAACCAAACATCCGCAGCAGTTTTCGTTCCGCCCGTTTGACATTACAGTTTTTCTCCATTGGTGCGGTTTTCCAAAACAAAATATTACGATTTTAACTCTAATACGCTGAAAAAGAGTGAAGACATTTGGCATATAGTATAATTAACTGAAGACATAATTACCTGAATCAGAACTTAAACAATGTCAAAAATGTATCATAAACAATGTAGACCACTAACTTGCTGACAATGTTGGTTCTTCCACAAGAAAATCTCTGCACTAATCACCTAACATCATTTTAAGATGGTTTGAGGTAAATTGGCCAGAATGGGACTTTGATACAATGAGTTTACTTTCATCTTGCGGCTATCTTTCTTTACTATAAATTGTGAGTCTATAGCAAATAAATAGAGAGCCCAGGTAACTGATCATTAAAGCGTCATAAAGCATCATTAAGCTTGAAGCCTTGTTGTTACCTCTGCATTTGTGGCTGAGATCTGGCGACTGCGAGTGACAAAACATATCCATACTCATACCATTTAGTGAGCCCTAGTGCCCAGTATTTAATAGTTTCAGTATATAATCTAATTTGTCACTTGCTTGTAGATCAAGACCATAGATTACATAATGAAATGTTCAAAAACTTTTATTCATAGTCACAAACAGAACCTTTCATTAACCAGGCAACATCTTAATGGATTACACCTCCATCTGCTGGTCATTAGTGATAGAGCATTGAAATATCCCACTCAATAAGAGGTAGTGTGACATGATTTACATATTACTAAGCAGCATTAGGACTACTTGTGTTGGAAACAACTCATTTGTCATTAATACAGTCACTGTGGAAGGGAAAACAGGGCATTTTGTAAGAAAACTCAAAGGTTTTAACATATTTTCCATTGTAAAGCAAGCTTAAAAGGAATATCCCCCTGTGCTTTAACACTGTAACTGTTGGTTACTCTGCCGATCCAACCTTTCCGAAACTTAATAATAGAAGAATCATCTTAAACAAATACACACTTATAGTAAAGACAGTTTAATTACAGTGCACCACTGCTGTTCAGCCATATCTGTGAAATGCTGTTAAGAAGTTTAACGATTACTGCATGTCTAATCTGGTCAGGTCATGTGCCTGAAAGTGTATTAAAGTCACATATTTGCTTCATGCAAAAGAGAAAGACCTAGCCATTGGTCTCTTCTTCACCAGTTGTTTAGGCACCACTGTATCCAGTAGCCTCCTCACTATGTCCAGTCTGCCCGTCCTGATCAGAGCCCTGGATAACTCTGTGACCTCTGCTGTGCGAGTCCTGTAAAGGCACCTCAGCACGGACTTCACAATGTCCTCAGGGTACCTCTCCTCTGCCTTTTGCACCCACAGCTCCAGTTGGGTGATTGCGAGGCTTGGGTCAGGGCCTCCCTGCATGAACAAAGTCAAGAGGGCCTGTAGGAGGCAGCGCAGCGCTGTGGTGTCTGTGCTCCTTGGTCTCTCCAACTCCACTGCCCGTTTAAAGCAGTCTGCAGCGTTCTGCTCCTCACCCTTTAGCAGGAGGCAGCGTCCTCTAAGCACGTGGAGGTCCGGCAGGCTGTCACCCAGCTCAAACTGTAGGGCATGGGACAGACTCACCAATGCACTGTTCACTGCCCCCTCATCCACCAAAAGACTCTCCTGGAGTGCATCTACGCCCATGTAGTAGTACACCTAAAGGGAAAGACTGAATCTGAATATCCTGTTGCTGTAAAAAAACATTCCATTTACATTACTCATTAGTAGTTTGGGTCTTTACCTGTGCCATCTCCAGGTGAGTCCGCAGACATTGGCATACAGTCAGCACCTTGTCCAAGTCTTTTCTGGCCTCAGTTAGTTTCTGTCGGTCTGGAATTCCACCTTGCCCATGTTTTACCTTCTCCAAATCCCTGACGTAGAGCATCATATTGATCTAAAAGGAAAAACATATAAATAGTTGGACTATGCATCCTTTTATTAACATCTTATTTTATTAAATGTATGTAAATCATCACATTATGTAGGTGTTTGGAGTATCACATAAACTTGATATACACAGTGTACAAATAACCATTTACGTATGGTTCACACCAGCTCTACTATTTGATCTATTTGTACGTATATCTAAATTTTGTCAATTTTTCAGCCAGTTTAAATTAATGCGAGATTTCACATAGTAATTGTCTGAGTTTTGCCACCTTGGTTTTTGCAATGGCTTGATTGGCTGCAGTACCTTGGCACGGGTGCAGTAGGCCTGCCAGTTGAGCTCTGGGTCTGGAAGCACGTTTAGGGCCATGTTGCAGATCCCTGTTGCCATCTCATGTTTGCCCAACAGAAAGAAGACCTTTGCCAAAAGGTTCAGGGTGAATGCATCATCACTGGCCAAGTTTATGGCCTGAGGAACAGACAAGTATATTGTATGTTAAATATAAAGTTAAAGGTTAAAGGTGCCCAGTTATTGCTGCATGCTCAAGGACCTCTTGTTGTTGTGGTGACTCACACTTTCTCAAAACACCTTTTCTTGCCTGTTTTATACTGTCATTGATTGCCTCCTGATTCCTCACTCACTATTCTTAACCACAGCTGAGTGCATCGTCGACCCCCATCCGCTACTCTGGGCCCAGAGACACAGGGCGGAAAACAGTTTGCGCACTTTTATTGTTTTTGATGGTGTATTTGGCTAACAGCTAACAGAACTACCAGTAGACACACTGCTGAGTAATGTTACATTGCTGCCACTCAGCAGGCAGCTACGCGGGCAAACAGCTTGCTGAATTAAATTTAGTTTTTGGCAAGATTGTAGGAAATGTCTTTTACAACAACTTTGAGCCGATTGCCTCCATTCATCACCACTTGTTTTTTAATTTAAATGAAGTGTGTTTTAAGACACCTTACAGCCCATTAGTGTCGAGACGGTGGGTTAGCCAATTGTGGGTTGTATTCATTCAATCACACAATATAGCAGTGGTCGTTCCAGACACACCGGGCAGAGATCTGTACTCTACTGGGCACTTTTCTGGTTTAAACAGTAATTTCTTGTGTTGCTACATCTGCACAAGAATTGATGACACAATATTATGTGCATAACATATACCTAACTTCTACAATGTATAAACCCAAAACAGCAACAAGCAAGACCCCACATCTCTGTTCTCCATTTACCTGCTCAACAAAACTTTGCACTGCACTCCATAAGAGCAGTTAATCGTATGGATATGATTTGGATCGTGACATTAAAAGGTAAGATAATAATGTTAAATGGAACATGATGCTGTGATATTGTCGCACCAAGCACAGACACACACACACTTTTAAAAAGGATCCACTGTTATAGAAGAGTGAACCCGCACTTCCATGTACCGCATGTCCTTCACTGGCACACGTCTTTTACAACGCTTGCAGACGGGTTGTTTAATATCCTTGGGCTCACGTTTGGCAAAAACCCATAAAATCCCTCAATATGAGATGGTACGTTACTCTTTGACACTAAGACGTCCATGCCGACATTTCACTGGCGTGCTTTGATCAAGTAACCATGATTGCGCGATATGAAAATAGAAACAATCTCCCAACTCTAATAGTGACTACAAATCAGAAGAAGATAGAACCAGATTTACAAAGGTATAGGGCAGCCAGTTGTCAATAGGAAGAAGTTATCACCTGTGGAAGAACAGCATTAAGAGGAACAACACATTAATTAATCTAACACATGAAAACCTAAGAACTGCTAGCTAGCACAACAGTAATTAGCCGAACAGTTAACAAGCTAGAATGTTATATTAGCAACACATTTAAGACAGCTAACAGCTAGTATAATGGCTAGCTTGGTTGGTAGGGGTATGCAGAGATTGCAGCGAAAGGCGTTTGTTGATATTTAGTCACAGATCTGACAAAATGGTCAATCTTTTGTCAGAATGTGGATGTTAGTTAAACTGCAAGGTAACTGTGTCAGCAGTGTTTGCTACTAGCAACCTAATTAAGAATGAACTGCCGGTAGCAGAACACTGACATTATCTGATTTTACAACTTCTTCCTCACTTTTTTCTTGCCTAATATTTGGTAAAAGATCTTAATGTGTGGGTTGACTTACAGTTCCATAGCAGGATAGAGGATCAGTAGCCGAGTAGCCACAGTCATGTATAGACATGGGCACGGTGGTGAACTCTTCCTTCCTCTCCAACATGATACCGATGTAACACCAGGTAAGAGCTGAGGGGAGATCAGAATCAGGGATTTTACCATGTTCTACCTAAAGCATTTGTTGTTTGTCTCCCTCTAGATTGATGAAATGGTCGTAACTACTTATGTAACATTTTAAATCAAATTGCCGATGTTATTACTAAAACAAAGTTCTCTAAAATGGTCAATGGTCCTTTGCATGGATTGCAATGATATGAACTACAGAATGCCCAAAAAGGTTGCAGCACTTAATCCAAAAATCACCAGCAGAGTTGCACTTCACATTCAACATAATGCCTCTAAATGTACAACAGAGCAGATGTGTTCAGAGAGAAACATACTGTACCATGTTTACCTTTTTGTTGCGTTTTCTCCAATTCTAGTGCTTCTTTGAGAAGCTTCAGCCCCTTATTGTAGTGAGAAAGTCTGGAGTATTCAGAGTCTGCTTTGGTCTTTACTATGTCGTCCAGTCTGCAGAGTGAACATTACTTAATAGAAATGACTATACTATAAGTGGTGTAAGTGGTTATCTTTTGATGATTTTGTGTTATACCTTATATAGATCGTCGCCATTTTAAAATACCAGCTTCGTTTTTCCTCTATTGGTATCTGAAAAACAACAATATTCTTTACGAGGCATAAAATTACATTTATTGTGCAGGAATTAATATTCATGTCTTCAGGTGCAGCCCTGCAGGCATTGTTGAGTTGCTATTCCTCCAAAATGAACACAGCTTTGCACTCGTCTTGAGTAAAACTGTGTAACTAAAGTGTCTGTGCTGTGCCAGATTTAAGATTTGAAGGATAAAATTGGCTTGACTTGATTTTGGGGGAATATTAGTTGTATATCTATGTCACTATGAGCTTAGTTTCATAATTCTTCCGAGTACAGCCATGTACTCTAATTTCAGTAAACATTTTTTGGTGAAATTAGACATAGAAAAGAAATGAATTCAAAGATATCTAGGATTACCAACACTGCATGGTTGAAAAACCAACCAATGAAATGCTGGAAGGTTATAAGTCACAGAATGATGTATGTGGTCTCATGGCATAACCAGTCATTGTTGTGTTTCAGTGCTCCTCTTTACATTCTCACTATACATGTTAATCCTAAACTGTTATAAAATACTAGAAAAGTAACGCACACCAAGGGTTGTAATGAGGTGCAACACTTTGTAATGATCGCCTAAGTCTGTCTTTGTGTACGGCAGTTGTGAATAATCACCTGTTGGTGATTGTTTTCCTTCGCATATTTAAAGTGCTGTACTTGTAATTATTATAAGTGGCCTGTAATGTTTACATAGGATATGAATAGTGTCTTTTTATTATTGTTGCTATTATTTTTATTTGTCCTCGCTTGTATAAAATGTGACGGGGAGGGAAGTGATGTGAGAGGAGTATGGAGCAAGCAATTTCAATATATGGTGTTATATGCAACTGATTTAATCTGTCATTTTAGTGAGGAATAGTGATAGTCTTTCAGCGTGTTTTTGTGGTTTCAAACATATTAGGCAGTCAAGATTGTAGTGTCTGTACACAACCGATATCAGATCCGCCCGTTCCCTTAAATTTAGCGTATGTACTTTTCCCCTTTTTTTTATAGTAGGTGAATTGTTACAACTTGTTTTTCTATTTTCAATCCTAAACTGTTTAACAGACATGTACAGCTTTAGTATCACTGTATGTGCATCTCACCAGCTGACCCCCATAGTCCAGGGCTCGGTTGTAAAGTGTCAATGCTGCCGTCAGTCTGTCTCTGAGGACCTCCTCATTGGCCAGCTCCACGTCGTAAGGATGAACGTAAGCTTGCTCAACCAGGCAGCGAGCAGCCAGAAGCCTGGCCTCATCCTGAAAGGCCTCTCCAGCGTCTAACCCCATAAGGTGGGACACTTTGTCCACGCACTCCCCTGCATCCAGCTCTCTCCCCAGCTTGTCGTACACGTAGCCAAGGTTGGCCCAGGCATTAAGGTTACCAGGGTCTTCTTTACAAATGCTTCTGAAAGGTCAAGATACATAGAGAGAGTACAGTTTGAAAAAGATCCCTCCAGTCTTAAACACTGGAAGACATTTTAAAATATTCCATGATATTTTATTCTTATTTGGCAAAAATAAGATTGGATTGACATGACATTTTGAAAAGACTTCCATGGTCCCAAGATGACGAATCCAACCAATTTTGGTGATCCTCACACTTTTTCTCTAGCGCCAACATCCGGTTGACATTTTGTTTTTTATTGAAATGTCTTGACAACTATAGAATGAATTTAATTCTCAGGATAAATTGTGATAAATACCTGTAAAACTACAATCCCATCAGCCTCAGCTGTACTTTGTTTAAGTATTAGAATGATAACAAGGCTAACTAAGATGGTGAACATGGGAAACACTGGACCTGCAAAAACATTAGCATGTTATCATTGTTAGCATGTTATCATGCTAACAAGTAAGGGAATCAGTATTGAGTATTCCACAAAGCCGTGTAATAGCATTTTGCTAAAAGCACTGCTGTGCCTAATAAGGCCTCTTGCTTAGTGAATATTTGGAGTACTCTGCCTTAAAAAAGGATTTCAGTCGTCACCTGAATATTTCCTCAGCTGTGTCCAAGTGTTCCAGGTGAAAAGCCAGCAAACCCAGCAGATTTCGGACAGCGTACTGTAGATATCCCACTTCAGCCTCAAGCTCGCCTCGCAGGCTCTCTTGTTTTAGGTAAGTGTCTCTGAGTCTTAGCTTCACAGGCCCAACAGGTTCACAGTTGAGGTTGAGGTGCAGGTGAAAGTGGCCGGGTATGTAGTCCATGTCCTCCATGAGAGACTCGATGTCCACTGTACTGTCTGCCTCCATGGCCTCCTGCTCTCCACCTTCTCTACCTGCTATTTAAAAAAGACAAGCGATACAATAAAAACACTGCTTTCGAGTATTTTGACCCAAAAATCCTGTACAAGAAACTACCTCGTCCTCCTCAGCCTACAGTTGAATCTATTGCGACAGAATTCAGCCACCAACTCTTGACACCCCGGTACAGACAGGTTGAACGGGTTAGGCTTGGGAGTGACTAGGGGGTGGAATAGCTAGTGTATGGGGAAATAGACTACAACTATGGATACATACATACAACATGTTTTTTTCTTCACACTTCAACTGCCCCTTTTGACTCTAATCCAACAATAAACAAATCTCAATCATCATTTCTATTCGTTTTTCTTTTTCAAAAAGGAGATTACATAACTCGGTTTTGCTATTTGTCCGTTTTTTTTTATTTGGCTCTTTAACAGAAGTACCAACTGACATTCCTTGGAGTTTATTCTGACAGGATGATATTATTCATGTCTTGAGTTATTTAAAAATGGTTTTGAAGTCTTTTTTTGAAGAATGTTTCAGTTAGCCCCCTCAGCTGTAAGCAACTGAAGAATGTGAACCGTCAGGATCGGTGTGACTGGGGCAGCACGGAAGGAAACATCTTACTACTATAAATGACCTTTCATATAATTCATAAAAATTAGTTATTTTAAATAACTGCTGCAGCTGTTCATATTCTTTACACTGTTATGTAAATATTGTATAAACATATATCTTAACATATTTGTAACTACCCCTTATTCTTTCTATTTATTACCACTATACATAGGCTAAGTATTAACCTGCACTTTACTGCTTTTTACAATTCTGGTTAGATGCTATAATGCATTTTGTTGTCTCAGTACTTGCATGCAATGACAATAAAGTTTAACCTAATCCAAACAGAAAAACATGCAGCCGTATAATGAGCTGTTAACAGAACATGTTGACACCTAAAGGAGATATGCAGATATTCTGCAAACAATTCAACAAAAGTAAACATTGACTGTGATTCCTCATTATCCAGCTAGTCACACAATACTACATTGGGAAACCAGACAAACACATGATAAGCATATTTTTTGTTTCAGAACGCTTTTGCATACAAATCCAAACTCTTCCACTAGAGGGTAAACTTGCATTATAATAAACCAGTGGAGCAAACAGGAGAGGTTGTTAAGCGTTTTGAATCCACTGTCACATGCAACGTATCGATGGGCTTTACAGGCCCATATCAAAAGTGGTTCCCAAGCAAGTGCAAGTTCTCTAACAAGACAGGGAAAAACTCCACAAAGCCTCAGCACACGAGAGACCGTTGGAGGGATAGTTCAAAGAGAGATCAGCCCCCCTCTGACAGCTGTAGTGCAATAACTATGAGGGAACAAATCAATTACGAAAAAGTGCAGGAGTCAGGAGGATTTTAGCAAGTGCAACTTGAATATAACAAGACCCACATAAAATAAGTTAAAAGAGTTAAGTCCCAGGAAGTATTGTTATTGTCATATGCATTAAGATGCTGCATTACTACACATTGAAAAACTTGAACCCTGGCTGCTCTCCAGTCAAAATATGTAATAATAATTAGTCATACCATATCACACACAGTGTTACAAACATATCTAAATAATGAAAATGATACAAAAAAACATCCCCTTGAGACATGTTTAAGAAATTGACAAATAAACTTTAAAAGAAATGTTTGTGTCTCATTTCTTTGTTTTTCACAAAAAAAAACTAGTTACAAATTCTGCACACTAAAGGTTTCAAGTTTCAACATCACACTTGTGTAAGTTGCACACTGGGCCATGATTGGCTTCCCTTACTAGTAAAAAAAAAATCATGATCATCAATCCCAGTCTTAAACTGATATTAAATGTGAGGTTGTGTGCGTGCCAGAACCTACATCACTCTGCACAGTCACTGTCCTACACCAAAATGAAGCAACAAGAAAGAAAACCCATTTTTTTAGGGGAGGAGGACTTAAAAAGTCTGATGAGAGGAGTGTTTCCAATACTCCAATAGTTTGATGTGGTTAGAAACTGGATCACCTGGAGCCAACCAACACAAATATGGAGAGAACATGGAAACCCACACACAAATGCCGGTCAGGTTTGCACAGTGCTGAACCGGCTATGTATAGCACCGTAACACCTACTGTCAGAGTGTGTTGCATAATTTGTATTTAGTACTGCAGATTTGCCTCCTTGTGGGCCGGCTGTTCGATTTGTATCATGTGGGTGTGCAGAAATCTAAGAATGCTGGTGGCCATCGTGGACACCAGGCTAACATAATGATTACAGATGCCTGTTTGTGTAGCTGTGCACCCTCCGAGCCAAAGACAGAATTTAAACAGCATTTTCCTCATAAAGTCTCCAGTTTAGGTGATAGAGTTTACATCCCAGCAGCAAAGTGACAAAACAAAGGTATTATGGGGAAGATGTTAATCTGTGTGGCTTTAGCAGTACTCCCCTGTAAAGGGGGATAATCATTAGGATAAGTGTCATCTGGTAACGGTCCGCTTTGCTTTCAAACTAACCCCTTGTTAACCTACTTAATTGTTTTGGTGTCTGTCTTCATTTCTGGCACAAAGGACAGTGCTGAACAATATACAGACATTCATGGATGAGAATGGAAAGGCTGCCTGGTATATTGTAAACGGTGTGAACATGAGCAGAGATGGCAACCTCGCAGCATCAAAGTTCTCTGAAATCCTTCTCTGCAGAGAAGTTACATTTACATTGACAGGAGCATAGTCAGGAAATTCGGGGCCCCTCACGAGATGTGACACTGACTACAAAGGATCATAGGATCACAGGAAAGCCTTATTAATCCAGACTTTATACCTTCTCTCTAAACTGAGCTCTCCTCTGTTATTAATGCTTCTGATACACCTTCACTATTTTGTCTGGTCCAAAGCCTTATTAAGTATGGAGGGATTTCATGACTAAGTATGTATTAGGCTTTCCTCTCTATCGCAAACTGAAGCCTCACTCTGGTATCCAGGCTCAGTAGCTCTCCTGCCATATCAGAAAGTGTGAGAAAAGACTAATCCACGTTTGATCCTGAATCCTGCTTTTAACATATTGTTATTCAATGCAGATCTCCAACCTCCTTTTTACCGTGGACTCCCCATTCATCCCCTTTTCCCTTGAGACACACTTATACATGTAATTAAGTGTGTGTAGCTGAAAGGCCTCGGCCTCACTAAGCCACCCCATCACTGTTGACTATGACTGCATTTCCATTCTTAGTCAGCTTCTCTCTGGCAGCCTGAGTGAGCGTTTGCAGTGAAAAGCAACTCTTCAGCCCTCCAGAGGCCTTCTCTGACTGCAGATTACACGGTGCTGAATGTCTCTTTGTTCTGTCTCTATGTGTATTAGATTTACGTTGGCACGCAATATTTTCAGGAAATCTTAGCAGAGCAATTTCACCAAAATTGATGACTAACGGAATTCCTTTTTATCTATTCTATCATGCATTAAAATCGGGAGGGGGAGGCAGCCACAGTACTCATGGATCCACATGAGGAGATCCAGGCCTATCAAGGAACATTTTGCCTGTGCTAAATCTTGTAAGTTGTCATGTAGAGCCACAGGGTGTGAGTGTGTGTAGCTGTGTAGAGATAATGTGATAGTCTTTGGAGAGACAGACCATTGTCATACTCGAGTACAGTGTTTGGACTCTTAATCCATCCCACTCCACAGGGACATTGCTGCATCTAAACTTCTTAATGAGTAATTCAATGTTCTGCCACTCTATACTTTTACGAAAACATTCAAGTAAAAATGGGAATCTAAGGCATGAAATAATGCAGTCAAAATAGGGAAAAATTAAAATTTGACAAAATTAGGCTATTATAGACAGTAATTTAAAAAAGTTAAACAGCATTATATGAAGTTATTATAATTAGCCATCACACTGCACAACTGCAACATTAAAAATATACATAGCTTACATTAATCTATCAATAATCACCCATAAGAAGGAAAAACCTCTAGAACTGAATATCAAGCTGTTGCAAGGTGACAGAGAAGTGAATGTTCGCACCACAACTGACGCAAAACCTAAAGATTCTATAATTTATATTTTTTTATATCAATAATATATCAAATAATTATATGTAAATTGCATGAATTTGCTTTACACACCATTTTAGCAACTCTCGGCTCATTGTTTTGGTGTTTTGGGCTGCAATTTTACTGTATTGGCCGCTGTCATAGCGTTGTTTTCAGGCAGTGGTTTTCAACAAAGAAACGCTTGTACCTGACCAAAGCAGAGCTAAAAGAGAGTGAGCATTGGACAACGATCATGTGGCCAGAAACGCCTCTGAGTGAATGCTAATGTTGCTCATCTGCTGAATGTGTGAATCTCTTCTACACTCTTTGTCTGTGTTTGCATTTGGGTCCACACGTACGGAACGTAACAAAATCTTGACTTCTGTGGTACCATAATGATTTCACTGGTTAGTTTAGTGACAGGTTGCAATCTGTGAGGCATTTCTGCGGTACCAGCTGGGTCAATAGCTGAAATCTATCCTTTAATAATGTTTGGCTTAAGCCCAGAACATCTCAGGGTGGTGGGGCAGCGGTCAGGGACGTCTCCCTGCAGCTGGATTTAGATAGTTAAGTTTCACAACGTGGCTTCTCAGTTCCCCCAGCTCTTTTCTCTTCACATGCAGGAAGGACCCTGTCAGGTCTCAGTGTGGTGGTGTTGATGTCAGTAAGGAACCTCACCTGCTTGTCAAGGTCTGCCATCATTGACCTGTTGTGTTCCAGGGGCCAAGACTGATGATTTGTCTGGGCAGTTCTGCACTGATTGTCCAGCTGTCACAATCAAGCTGCTTTTTTTTGGGGGGGGGGGTTGACCAATAGACTTGACCATCTCTATCAGATGTTACATTATCAGTAAATCAGCTCATTGTCTGTTGCTTGTTCTCATCTGTGAAATAAGCAATAAAGCATGAAATGACAAAGAATATCAAAGCAGCGATATCTGTAACTTTTCCAATAATGTAATAGATACAGTCTATATTATGCTGAAATGGGCCACTCAATGAGTAGCCTACTTTAAATATCTGCACATTATTTTACTTAAGTTAAACTTTGAATGCAGGAAATTTAAGTAGATGTTCTCAGTGACCAGTTCCACCACTGTAAAATAACTTTTCCGTTTGGGTGTTAGAGTGGTTATTTCTATTTGGTAGTCCAAATTACTCCAACGTGTTCCTTTGTACGTGTTTTATTTTGAAAGTCGTACCGGAAGCTCTATGGTGTCATTACAGCTGACTTTGCAGTCGCCTCTCCTCTCCTCTCCCACTCTGCGGCTGCTGGTCGCTGTCATCATGCAGGTGGAATCTGCGCAATGTAGCTCAGCGTAGAGATCTCCAACCAGCCACATAACCGGCCTGCAGCGCTCATACACCGGACACGGGACTCCGGAGGTTAGGCTGTATCTAGCGCTGTGGAGGGAGCCAAACAATAAGACACTGGAAATAATAGTTATAATCTGTTTTAACTTGGTGATCATAGGTTTCTTTAGATATACGGGCTTCATCAGTTTGACACCAATGACAATGCAGCTAAATCAGGAGTTCATCTAAACATTAGTCTCCTGTGAGAACATTTCATAGTTGTGCTGATGCTGTCAGTAGTTGTTTTTCTCTCCTGGCGCAGTCTAACTCAGCTGGAGTCGCGTAGGATGACATACAGTCCTGTTGGAAGTGACTCTCGCAGCTTGCTAGGCAACACTTTCCAAGAAACGAAAAGGACGTAATCTTGCGGATCTTTTTTGCTCTAAACACACGAACACGATGGATGAAGGCACTGCCAACGAGACCATTCCAGATTTGAAAGACATAGAGGTGAAAATCGGACGGAAGACTCCCGAGGGTTTGCTCAGGTGGATGCGGGAAGAGGCGTCCTCTGTCCGGGGAGACGCCAAGCTGACCACCGCGCACGACACCAGTTATGAGACGGGAAAGAAGAGTTTGGATGAAAAGATCAGGAAATTGAAAATGGAGATGGTAAGAGTGCTGTTGTCGACTGTGTGTATGTGTGTGTGTGTGTGTGTGTGTGTGTTTACGTGTGCGCGTGTGTACGTGCACGCGCTTGAGTGGTGACAGGCTGTTGAACGTCTGGCAGACTCTTGTTTTCCAGGATGTGGCATTCCTTCTTCTTTTATACAGTCTATGGTGTCATTTAATGAAGTCCACCGTATTAACATATCATAATGATTTAGAATGCGAGCCAGCTCTGCTTCACTGGACTGTTGTTGTGAATATTAAACATTTATCGGCAGATCAGCTTGTCGGTACTAAAAACAAAACAAAACACCAAGAGGAATAATTTGAATAAGAAATTGCTGTGAAAAATTGTAGTTTTGTATTTATTTTTTACATAAAACATAAGGGAAACATTTTTTAGTTAAAAAATCGAGTGCTCTCTGGTGGGCAATGGTGACACTGCTTCTACTGTAAATTACCTTAAACCTAGTTTGTCATTTTCGTTTATCGGTGTAACTCCAATTGTAGCTCCCTGTAAATTCTAAAACAATATTTGTGTTAAATGTCTAGAAAAGTTTCCTTTCGGGAGCAGTGGAACAAAGAGTCAAATCATTTAAAATGTCTCCCTTGGCTCTGCCTCCTGTGGCATTTTAAGAAATCCACTTATTCACTTTTCTGCCAAGAGTTAGATGAGAAGATCGATACCACTGAAAGCGTATCGCCAACTCTTGTCAAGAAAGTAAACAAGTGGGGCTTTTTTCTGATTAGTTGCAATTAGTCTCATCTAATTGAATGTATCTGATGTTACTGTAGGAAATGCATCAGTGATATTTGTCCTTTGAAGGCTCTTCATACTCAGTCAGTATAATTCAAGCTTCTCCTCGCCGTGCCAACAGCTGCAGATGGCTGTGGTTGCTAGCAAATGAGTTGACCACATGCAATGAATTCCTTGTCTATCTATTGTCAGATGGTTAACACTCTATTCACACCATTCAAAATGTGTACTTTTTCTTTGACACCACTTTGTTTCTACAGTACTGGGACTTAGTTTTGGTGTGATATATTGGTACATTATCCCCCTGAAATATATTTTAGTTTCATTCATTTGAAATGGGATTAACTGATTTAGTTTTTTTACATATTTAATAATTATTACATGTAGAAGTTTACGAACTGCAATCAAACTTTTTTCTTTGGACACATCCTCCTCCAAACAGTGGAGGTCTGTAATAACGCACCACTCTACTGTTGTTTTTACCCCATTGTGTGATCATGTATGTCATACATTCCTGTGGTTGTGACACATTACACATGCACCGCCACCAAAACTCCCAAACAAAGCAAGCTGTCTCCTTAGAGAGTTTCTCCAAAACACATTCTCACTTTGGTGACATGTCAGAAATTTAAACTTATTCCACTCCAGAGTTGTAGTAACGCCACCGTCATGATGCTGGCAGGCAGACCAGATGTTCTTTAGAAGTCAGAAGAGTCCTAAAGAGGAATTAGTGATCTCCCCACTGTAACTGAACATTTCCTGATGAAACATTATCAGCTACACTTTTAGGAATGTGCGCTATACTATTTGGCCCTCTTTCCAATATATATATATATATATATATATATATAGCAGCAAACAAGAGAAGTCACTGTCCCTCTGTGTGTGGTGTGCTGTAATCAGAGATTCTCTGTGCTTTGTTAACATAACATCCCACTGGCTAGCTCAGGGACGCCCCCGACTGTTTCAGCTGATAGCACTGTCTTGACCGACGGCGTCATAGCGAAACCGCTGCACCCACCCTCCGGTTCCCCGCTCTGGTAACACAAATGCACTGTTAGCCCTGTCAGCACTTTTGCTGTTGTTTTTACTGTAGCGCTGTTAGCACCGTTAGCTGCGAGACGCCGGCTCAGCCGTCGCCATGGTTGAGAGCCGTTGAGAGGTAATCAATGCTCCCAATTTCATATAGCACGAAACCAGCATGTACAAATTAGGATACTGCATGTCACATTTATGCATCATATATGATACAATATTATTATAATTAACGTAATATAATTACAATAATATAATACATTACCACATGTTTCAGCATATTAAAACCTTTTATGAAACTTAAATGTGAAGGAAAAAAATCATATAATTTTGTAACTTTGCATCATGGCATTGTATTGCTCATTCTCACCCTATATTTGCCTGATAGACAGCTCAAACTCGGTGGAGGGGGGGAGTCAAAGGTCTGGACCCAGGCCCTAATATGCCTAATATGGCATTTGACTCATGTCATCTGCTCTTTTTATTCTTTACTTTTCAGTTGTTGGAAGATTTTATCGCAGCCTTTATCGCATCTTCTCTTTACCAAT
Source organism: Leptoclinus maculatus (assembly GCA_032191485.1). Lineage (NCBI taxonomy): Eukaryota > Metazoa > Chordata > Actinopteri > Perciformes > Stichaeidae > Leptoclinus > Leptoclinus maculatus. Next base: position 15,204,575 of record JAVDOI010000004.1, on the reverse strand, counting down.
TCCCTTCTTCAGCCATGCATAAAACCTTTTTGCAAAAGATACATGTTGAGTGTTTCCACCATGAAGGTCCCAAATTCATCAACTCCATTAACATCCATGGTAGTAGAGGTGGAGGTTGAGCCTTTCCAGTCACATCACAAATCCCTTATCAACCACTGCTTGCATCATGATGGCATACAGGTACATTTAACAGCTCATGTAAAAGCTAAATAAATGATTTACCAGGTCAGAAGAAGAAATATATCTGAATATGATATTGGTGGCGTCAGTTTGGATCCTTTCAGTGACATAATCCCCCCAGTTCTGTCTGAAACCAAACACAAGCTGATACTTAGTCTGCATTTTCCATCAACCTGTACATTTCATTGGGAATGATGACAATTATTAGACTATCAAAATGGCAATGTTGAAGAGAAATTGAGAAAGTTCCCAGTTTGGATTCACAAAGCGTCCAGAGAGTTTCTATAAATCTGTCGAGAGCAGAGTGTCAGACTGATTTGTTCACAGTTTTAGCCATTAATCCAGTCTGCTGCAAAAGAGGGAGGACTGGGAGAGAAGTGATAAAGAGCCTCTTCCTAACTGGAGGGGAGGGTAACTTTCAGCACAGAGCAGGACCACTTCTTTCTCTCTCTCTGTGTGTGTGTGTGGTTGCTTAATTAATCTCTGAGAGTGGTGTGGTGTAATGGGAGTGCAGAAAAAGAGTTCCCAGCAGCACTTTCATCAGAAATCTGCTTAGTAAGATGTGCTGTAACGCATGTGCAGAGTGTTTGCAGAGTAATGCTAAATGGAAAAGCTGAACACATGCACACACCCGTTCATGCATACCTAATCTTGATGTGTGTGTTATTTCTCACTTACACACACACACACACACACACAACCACACACACATACACAGCATATTACGTAGTCTATATCCGCTTCTTTTTCTCACTTTTTGTGTATCTGTGAGTGGCTCTGTGTCTCACAGTCATCTGTTACTCTACTGTATCTGTAACCGCGCAGCATGGTGATGGTGGGCTGCAGCATCTGTCTGCTGTAAGATCAAGGATGTGTGTGTATCTCTGTGTGTATCTCTGTGTGTGTGTGTGTGGGCCATGTTGTCACTGTGTCACCACCAGTAATAAAATGTGGCTCTGCTTCTTGTTAACTGTCAGTGTAATCTTTATAACGTATGTTCGACTGAAACAAACACACTGTCTTTAACTTTTATGAAAACTTTACACAACAAAGACACATTCATCCGCCAGAGTTACTATTTGTATGACAAATAAGGCAATTGCTGTACAATCTCTCTTTCTTTGCATGTCTAGCTTACACAAAAAGACGGTCTGTCATGAAACCTAATATTTGTCTTTGCTTACTCGACGGATTATTGTCATCCCCAATTACCGGTAAGCAGTTTTCATTTAATTTCATAGTTTAGTCTATATAATGTCAGAAAATAAATGCTTATTTTCTTTGACCAACTGTCCAAAATCTAAAAGGTATTAAATTTATACTTGATATTGAACAAAGAAATCTACAAATCCTCACGTTTCAGAAGCTGGGACCAGATGATGTATAGTGGCATTTATGCTTCAGAGATGGCTGAAACATTTAATTCATTATCAGAAATATTGCTGATTAGATTTCCGTCACCCCACTAATTGATTCATCAACTAATGTTCTGGCGCTTTGACCATTGTTCTAATGTCAGAGAAAGAAAAGATCAAATATAGAGACGTATGGAGAGCGTACTTCATTAGTGAAAAGGCTTTTGGTCTGATATTCTCAGCTGTCTGATATCTGGCTTTAAGGCTGTCTGCTGACATCAAGCATTTTACAGCACTGTGAGCTGAAGTCAAATAAATGTTGTTGTTAATGATTTTAGTGTTCCTGTATATCTGTGTGGGAGCAGTTTTACAGCTTCTGTCTTGTGCATTCGTCTGCAGCTGTCTAATGGAAGACACACTCTCCTCTGATCTAAACAGATTTACTGGATACAGAGACACTCCTTTATTAAAACCATACAAGACTGGCCGCCAGCCACACACGCGCACACACACACACACACACACACACACACACACACACACACACACACACACACACGCACACATACTAAAGGCCCTTTGTATACTAGCTGCTTTTTGTATTTTAGACATAATCAGCTATCAAAGGGAGACATACAGAGTGAATGCTGTGTTATTGCTCTTCTTCTTTCTCCATGTCTGTTTGTATCTCTCTGTAGCTTTCCCCCTTTGCTCTCTATCTCTGTCTTCCACCTCTGGGCAAACGGATGACATTGCAAAGTCAGGTTTTAGTGCAGTGCTGAGCTGTAGGGAATCAAAATCTCGTCTATTTAATGTCAGTCTTCTTTCTCTATCTGGCTACTGGCTGTCTTCTCAAAGACTTTGTCTAATTCAATTACAACTTACCCTTGAACTGAAAGGACCTATCTTCCCTCATAGCAACTGGAGCATTTTGATTCCTCAATTGCACCACTGGAAAACCATAACAATAACAATGTATCATTCTTACTTACATTAGAATATGTCGTGACTTATATGTTGACAAAATAGATGGACAATACAGCTACTTCTTAAAGCTACTGTGCTGAAAGTATTTTGACTAGCTGTTGAAACCACCAGCGCTGAAGAAATATGGGAAAAAGGAAATTGCTTTAGAATATTTTCCAGGCGGTATTTAAATTTGGAACACATGTATTTTCATTTGGTCCGACTTGTAGTGTGCATGTTGTGATCGACATCATACAGTCTGTGCCCCTCTTCTGTTCTGTTCCTCAAAGACGATACACAGGGAAGAAAAAACAGGTGAAATACTTTGATCAGTCAAATACAGAAACACAAGAGAAAATGAGACAAAAAACACGGATGAGTGGAGATTGTTTTATGGAGCATTCAGCGATGAACGCAGACAGATGGAGCAGTTGGAGGTTTGCCGAGAGACAGGGCCGACCTTCTGTCTATTGAGACTGTAGGGACACTGCAAGGACGCTGTATGTCTGCAGAGTTAGATTGGGAAGGTGAAACATCAGACAGTGACACCAGGGGACATAAGAGAGAGAGAGAGGGGTATTTTGCTGGTGTACGCGAGAACCAGTGTGTGTTTGTGCTGTCCCTGCTGGCAGTGATTCAGCAGTCTGTTAGGTATCCGTGTGACTTTGGGAAGCTGTTTTCGCCCTCATGGGAGAGTCTGCGTCATCGATCAGGCTTCTGCTGTGCATACGTTATCACGGTGCACTGTAACTGAATATCTGTCTTTAGACACTCAATCTGTCAATACATGATTACAAATGAACTGTACTGTACACATTCCCCTAAAAAAAAGGATAATCTGATTAGATTCACCTTGCTGCTTAATTTTGCATATTGATGAGGGAAAATCGGTCCACCATAATATCTAAAATATACCTTTAAGGAAAATTCTGTTTAAGTTGGATTTCATTTTTAATGCCATTTTTGGTTATGATACCTTTGCACTCACCAACATAACTGATGAGTTCATTGCAATGAAAACAGATGGCAAGAATTACGAGTGGTCAGCCAAGACTAGTTGTAAACAAGCCAACAATTGTATTATTACAGATTAGAATGAATGATGGCCAAAAAGTACAAAAATGACAACTAATTTTTATCATTTTAATCCTTTAAGATAAGGAGTTAGTTACAGGCCTTGCGTTATTTGAAAAAAGGTCTGTTGACAAAGAAATATCATGGAACAAAAGTGGCATTTCATAACTTCTGGCACATTTGAACCGCAAAACAGCAAATATGATGGAGCATCTAGTGTCACGCTTGTGAATTAGAAAAAATACACGTTGAAGGTTAAAAATAACAATCACATAATACTTTCTAAATCCTTTCTAAAATGTGTCAGAATTGTGAAATGTGTGTGTCAAACAAGTGATCTAAAACACTGCACACAACAAATACACAGTACAACTAATAAATATGACCACAAAGAGCCATTTAACAATAACAACTGAGAGATGGTACATCTAAAAACCAGATCTAGAAATGTTCATTATAAAGTCAGTCATCTGACTGCTGCTGGAACAAAAGACCTTCTGAGTCATTCAGTAGAACACGGAGGCATCCTGAATAGCTCACTGAATGAGCTTCTGAGTCTGTTAAAACCACAGTGTAATGGATGGCCTTCAAAATACAGAACCATTGTTAATTTGGCCATTGTTCTCAATTCTACAGTGACCTCAGGTGAGTCTGGGGACAGGCCAATCACTGAGACAGCCTTTTTGATCCAGGTAGACACTAAGATATTTGTATAACTGGGCAATTTCCATCTGCTGACCCTTTATTATCACTGGAGAGTCCTCCTCCTTTCTTCTGAAGTTAATAATAAACTCTTCGGTCTTCCCAACATTTAATTTTAAAACATTTAACATTCAACCTCTCTTTTACAGGACAGTTCATTGCCTTGGTTAAGTAGACCAACTAGGGCAGTGTCATCTGCAAATGCAGGAAAATGAGCTTTACAGAATCCTATGGATCAGCCGGGGCCTGCTTGGCCTCATGCCTGAGCAGGAAAACTGAAATCTGCTCAGCCGTGTACTGGTGGCATAAAAGTGATTAATGTGTGTTTCAGTCCTCAAGGCTAAAACTAGCATGCCTAACCCTCTCCCTGCTCTCATCCTGAATGGTGTTACATAAAAACAGTTTGGCCCCAGTTTGACTTCATCGTCTAATTAGAGGTTGTAATCAATCTCAGAAGTGTGACAAGATAAAAGAATGTCCTGCTGGAAAAAGCAGCATAATTCAAAACGTAAGACACATCATATATAGAATATAGATAAACCCATGGTTGCTCTCATACTTCAGTGTGTCATTCTCTGTTGTTCAGACAGAACAAGCATCACAATTTCATGATGCTTGTTCTGTCTGAACAACAGAGAATGACACACTGAAGTATGAGAGCAACCATGGGTTTATCTATATTCTAGACAGACAGCCCAGCAGCAGAGTGAGCACAGACTGGTTGAGCGCTCAGGATGTTAGCGTTGTGCCACCTCAGCGCTGACAGGCATGGAGCTGCTTTTACTGCCACCCTCATTAGGCGCTCAGTGCCTGCCAGCTGAAAAAAAAACCTCAAACCTCAAACCTGAACCCCACCCCAAATGTCTGACTGTGCCCAGGGACGCCACACACACACACACACACACACACACACACACACACACACACACACACACACACACACACACACACACACACACACACACACACACACACACACACACACACACACACACACACACACACAGAGAAAGCTGTGGTTGTTGATATTCCTTGTCTGGTACTCCTCCCTGCAATGTGTGCTTTTATTTGTATTTCCAAGTACATAAAAGGTACTAGATAGAGATATTCATAGGAGCTGTGTCTGCCAGTTGTAATTTAGCCAACAGTTTGCGTTTGGCATCAGCAGATCTACACTACATTGATCACACAGCTCATTTATTTACATTCTGCTTCATCTTAGCTGTTCCAGGTGTATTTTCTGTATCCTCCTTTATAGATTTGGAGAATCTTTTTACACACGTTAACATTACATTCGTTTGCCTAATCAGCTAAGAGCACGTTCAGAGAGCTACAGTGCGATGGCAGGAAGTGCTAGCGTGAGGTGTCGAGGTGTAGCCTGAAAAAAAAGTGTTGTTTTTTTAGCCTTGTGGAGACCAAAAGCTGGTCTCCACAAGCTTAACCATCCATGTATTTTGGGATTAAGACTCGTTTTTAGTTCAAATTAAAGTCATGCTTTGGTGAAAGTTTGGGTAATGGTTGGGGTTCGGCATGTACTGGTTATGGTTTAGGTTTGGTGAGTCAATGTCCTCACAAGTCACATAAACAACCCATTTAAAGGTTTCAAGTCCATCAGACTAAGTAACAGTGTTTGTTCTAATGATGTATGCCCATATTACAGAGCCATGGTAACATAGTGGGCTGTAATATTCAACCCATATTAAACATATAAGGATGCAGTATCTGAACTGATGGTTACCAACCTTAGGCCTGTTACTCCTTCAAATTAAGCAGCTTTTGTGACCCCTCAAAGGTCATTGCCTAAATGTGGACCAAAGATGCATTTTTCCTTTTCTGATTGTATAATTTGAATGATTTTAGAAGAAGAAGAAGTGGTGAACATATTCATTATTTCACAAAAAAAAGACACAACAGATTTTCTTATCACCATGTGACCTCTTAGTTTCATCTAGGGACCCCCCGGGGGCCCCCAGTCCTCAGTTTGAGAACCACTGATCTAAATCACCCATCTACAGTGGGTCTGATACTGAGAAGGATGAGGGTAAGAGACGACTACATGTGCTAGTTTTACCCTTCCCAGCCAGAAGTCACTGTTCTGAACGGTGAATGGTTTAAACAAAGGTCAGCCACCTCCTACGCATAGAGATGATATATGAGACGTATTATGTTCTGTACATACACAGTTTTCCTTGTTGATGGAAGAATCTCGGGCTCTTAAACACACTTACAGGGAGTTGGGATTTTGTTCTCAGGATCATGACAGAAAAAAACAGACTAAATCTATGACGCATGACGATGGAGGCATAACCATTGATGCAAACATTATGCAGGACTAAGAGTTAAATAGCGTTGGCAGGTTGAACGAATCAATACGTTTCTCTCCAGATGTGGAGATTAAATGTCTTTTAAGGCACTTCTACCTAACACTGCTATACAGAACTGCTACAAGTGCATGTTTTTGCCCAGTTATATGCAAATTTTACTGTAAAATTATGCTTCTGCTCCAATATATTTAGAGGAAATATTGTAGTTTTTACTCCACTATGTTTGTCTGACAACGATAGACTTTCTCTTCAGCATGTTTACAGTGTGGTGCTGGTACTTTTAGTTACGTAAAGAATCAAAATACTTAATTAATGCTAAAACACAATTTGGTCATAAACAACAGATGAAGTAAAATGTACAACAACTATACATTGTAAATGTAATCTTGTATGAAAGCTATCTGCAAGTATCCATAGTTATGTGAGACAAAAGACGCAAACGTGGTTTGGTAATAAACGCTGTTTATAAACTTAATTTTAAGTTATGACTCCAGAAAACCGAGCTACAGCCGCCTTGAGAAAGAAAGAAACAGAGACAATCTAAATGGCCACAGTGAGAGACAGAAGAAAGCAATAAAGAAAAAGAATACTAGGATACTGAGATACTGAAAGACTGAAAGCTTAAGCTTTGAGAGGGACTGGTTATCTGCAGGGTGGATAGCTTTGAATGTCGGTGCCATATATCACCTCTTGGCCCTGCACTTCACCGCAGACCTCTGCTAATGTATTCTGGGGAGGAATTTTCCATGACCGCAGCCGTCTTATTCCTCTTATTCATCGTTTAGCTTTTTCAAACTCTCACACACACACACACACACACACACACACCACATTAGAAGACACCAATGGCTGTTATTTCTGATTCATCATTACTTTATTTATTATAGGTGACATCATAACTAAATACATGTATTAGTAGTTTTGCACCATTTACAGGGCATGTAGGCTTCTTTTTCATGATTTTATTTTTTAAATGTGTCATACTTTTCCACTGTATCACACATCTCTCAACAACTTCTCCTGACGAGTTAGTGTTGGTCACATGTCCCTTTTAAACAGTTTAATACAAGACTTCTGCACTTTGTATCTCTTTCTGTTTTCTTTTATTTCCATCTCTAAGTTGTTTCGCTCTCCCTTTACCTTATTTGTTTCCACAGTGGTTGCTGCGTACCCACCAGCTTCTGGTATACTGTACCTCCAATTATGGTAATCTGCAATGGTTTAATAGCATTATAATGGTGTTTGCGCTTGCCTGTGGGGCCAAGGCTGAATGCTTAAATAAACATCTGCAGAGTCATGATGGTTCCCCAGGTTTATAGTTTGTCTGGTTCTCATATATAACATTATTCTTTCTGTTGAAAACTATCAAATCATGAACTTAATTAAAATAGTCATAAACTTTGTAACATAATCCATATCTCCTTTTTATTTCTCCGCAGGTTCACTTGCGCTCGGTGGACGTGAAGATCTTGCAGCAGTTGCTGGCGGTCCATGAAGGCATCGAGGCGGTGAAATGGCTGCTGGAGGAACGCAGCACGATGACAAGCCGCTGCAGCAGCCTAACCAGCAGCCAGTACAGCCTGGGCGAGGGCCCGGACACCTCCTGGAGAGGCTCCTGGAGCAGCCTGCAAGACCCCAACGACAAGCTGGATAACATCTCCATCGGCAGCTACCTGGACACCCTGGCGGATGACATGGATGAGTACTGCCCCTCCAGCTCGGAGTCTGTCATCTGCTCCACCATGCCGCTGGTCTCAGAGGCTACTGCTGTGGGCCGGACAGGGGGAGGCCCTGGGGCCACGGTCACAGCAGCTGGGGTAGGAGCTGGGATAGGAGTGAGGCCTGGTTCTGGGGCTGGGAGTGGGATTCGGGCTGGGCCTAATGAAAATGGAACTGGGGTTGGTAATGGGATGAAGGGGAAAGGGGGGACTGGGGTTACAGCTGTCACAGGGGATGCTGGGATGGCAAATGGGAAACCAGCTGTTCCTTACAGCTCTCTCCAAGCCAAGTCTGAGGGCCCCAAGCAAGACTCTCCGATCTGGACGAAGGCTTCAGAGACGGTTAGAGGAAGCCTTGTTATTAAGGACAAAACCCAGGCCCAAGTTGTTAAGGCTAATGGTGTCCAGGAGAAACCGATCACACAAACAGGCAGCCCAACCCGCCTCGGCATCAACGAGAAACTGGGAACCGGCCAGAGCCCCAAACTCAAACCTTACAAAAACGGAAAGATTGACTTGGATACTTGCAAAATGAATGGCAAAATGCATCTAGAGTACGACGCACACTGGCGGTGGGTGCAGTCGCAAGAAGATGTGACGTTTTTGTAAGACGGATAATAACAGAGGAGACTCAAGCAACTACTGAACACTCCCTCTGTAACATCAAAGACCAGATCACTGATGGATGGAAAAAGAAGAAGAGCTGTTGTGAAATGCACATAGTGAGGCTTTCCTTGTTGTAGGACACTGGGTTTGACTGACAAAGAATAACTTTTTTTGTCTTGTTGTTTCCTCCTGTGACTGCACTAACTTTCTATAAAACATTGATGTCAGTATTAAGGTGGATGCACATTTCAGGATTTTGACCATATTAAGCCAAACTGGGTTGCCTCACACAAACCTGCGTCATAGTTTTTCTCAGGGTCTTTCTTTCTGTTCCTTGATTTCTTTTCTTTTCTAAAGCACAGTAAGACGTTCTGTCGGAGAGCTGAAACATGATTTCAGATTGCTTGACATGATACATCAACCATTGTAAATTATAAGATTTGAATTATGATTTGACTTATACTCATCCAGAAAATAATACCCATAAGATACAAAACTTCAACCCACACCCAATCTATCATTCAAACCAAGGGACACGACAAAGAATGTTGCTCTGGGATATCCTTAATTATTTTATACGTCCTGCAGTGGACCTTTAACTCCACTACTAACAGCACTGATAGAGCTGGTTGTACGGCATTTAGGTTAGTTAAAGACCCAAGTATTCCCCGATCAACCCATTATGTTTGAGTCACAAATTGAATTTATGGTATAAACTCTTTGTCTTAGACAATATAACTGAACTCTAGATGGTTATAGACAGTATTACTAGATAACATATTAACAAAACATAAATATAAAACACCTTTTGCTAAAACATGTAAATGTGTTTCTCCCCAAACTTGTAGCTGCCTGAATAAAAAGTAGCGGATATTAAAATACAAGATAGAAAACTGAGGTAAAAGTTTCCCTCATTGATAAATGATGTACCCGCTTGTTAGTATTTATATCTTTGTGGAGCTAAATACCTTCAGTGCTTAACCAACCATCTGCAATATTGTATATTCACTGAATCGCAATACAGCTACTCTGTGCATCAGGTACTAGTCGTGAGTGGTTGTAGGCAAATACTGAATATGGCTGAATATTGTTTTTTCTTCTTTAAACCGTTATGGTAACCTGTGTACGTTTTTCTAAGCAGATGTTGTGCCTGATTGGTGTAAACCTTAACTACATATGCCTGTACTTTTTCCTCCTGAGATGATTGCACTGCTGTTATGATAATCTCAGTTTTTTTACTAATTTTATTGTTATTTTTTTTTGCCTCCTCCTGGCCTGCTTGCATCGTGTATACATGGCTAGACCAACCAGTCTGTGTGAGTGTTGACTGGTAAATACATTGGCTGGGTGGATATTGCATGCCCTGTGCTGACAGCTTTATTGGTTAAATTATGAGAAATGCGTGGAAGACCTAAAACAATCAGAGAAGAAAAGCAATACTTCTTGAAGCCTTTCTTGTGGCTTACATAAGAATCCTCTTCTCAGCAAATCTAATATTATTGTCTGATCTGAGTTTCCAAGACTACTGACAAGGAGAGGATGTGTGTGTGTGAGAGAAAGAGACATATTCCGACTGCCTGCCTGATCGCAGCATGGCATGTCAGGTTTGTATAAGAATAGAAGAGTCCCAAAGGTTTTAAAGCGTTTTCCTCCCCATCATCACAGTGTTACTACATCTCCCACCAGTCTGCAGTTAGTCATGTTAAAAGGGGTAGAGCGACACACTTGAAAAACGGAGGGGAGCATATTACATAATCGTTACATAACTTTTAATGCTACAGTAACCGATACCTTGTCAAAAAAGAAAACTCGTAAAAGGTTTGGCTTACCCTCTCTCCTACCTTATGTGACCTGTAAAAGCTGATGTTAAATTAAAAACGTTGTATGCTCATCCGTACCCCTCTCTAGTCATTATGGTTCAAAATCTAAAATGTTTCACTTGAACTCTTTCCTCTTAGTGCCGCTAATTGTTTGCAACTTTTCAATACAGTGAAGATTATATACCAAAAACGATTGGCGTTTTCGATACGTTTAGTACGTACACATTTCAGTCAGTACCAAAAAAGTAAAAGGTTTGATACCCAACACAGCTCTTTGCATCCTAAAAGTCCTGGGCATAGTTTTTCAGACATTTCATGCACTGTAAAAAGATATTTATTTAAACTTTTTTTGTACCACCCACTTGACTAAGCCCCACGCCCCGTAGTTTATGTTCTCTTTGCATACATGCAGTTAATAATTGTAATGTGGCAGATTTACAACTCAAAATTGAAAGAAGAATCTTAGGTCCTAAATATGCACTTGATGACTACATACATGATATTGTGCTAGACTGAGACTGAGGCTAAAGCTGCATGTTGCAGGCAAAGTCACCACATGATGATCCATGCGCAAAAGAAGACAATAAAGGATCAGGATTGTTCTTGTATTGTTCTGTAGAGCTGGTTAGTGCGTACTATAAGGAAAACAAATAAGTGGATATGCTAGTCGTGAACAGGGCTTTTTAACATAGTTACTCCTCAACATCTAGCCCAATGATATGCAAACTCTTTGAAGTGTAGGCCTACTGTAGGTACTAAGCTAGTTAGCCGGTGGTGCTAACGATGGATTAAACATACACTTTTATCCAGCCTTTACACTTCAACATGTGGAGAAATCCAAATCTTGGAAGGTCTGTCATGCCTAGTTTGGAGAGGGGTTAATCAAACTCAATTGTTGCCCTGATCTGGCTCTTTCACTTCATACAAAGACTTAACTGCTTACATTCATATATGTTGTTATAACATTTTGACTTTGAGTCAAATAAAGCCGGTCCATCTTCGATCAATCCACTTTCTGCCAGAACTAACTGTAAAGAAATCTTTATAGGCAGCTGCAGTAAGATGTTAAACTCAGCATCTCCATTTGTTTGAGCCAATGAAGTGTTTCCTCTCTCCTCCCCCTCCTGCCTTTCTTTTCATTCTACTTTCCACCACACTGGTCTGATGGAAATGTTCAGTCTGTGCCAACCCACACATCATGCACACACAATGCCCTCTCGCTTTGAGACAGCACCATGAAGCCGGCACCACAGAAACAGCGACTGTAGGCTGGTCCTGAAGAAAAGGAAAGGAAAACTGCTTAAACTGGACCCTGAACTCTTGATCAAGTTGGCACATTTTAAAAATCGTATTCTTTCACGCTGAATCTTTTTTTTAAATAAAAGAAGAGCGTCAATCTATTGCTGGACACCTATTTCAACCATGGTAAATCATCCAGGCACAGATATGAAGTCATTTGAAACCTCCTTCCCTTTTTAACATATGTGTTGGCTGTAAAGCAACACTGCATGCCAAAAAGACCGTCTGCTCTGCTAGTTTGTGGTTTTCTTTCCAAATTTGCAGAGCCATATGAAAGAAAAAAAAAAAAATGTAGTGCCAGGAACAAACCTGTAAAACACATTACATCAAGCTATAGTGTGTCTCTCTGAAGCTATACACTGCAGCCCGAGATGTCATGTGTTTTCAGTGGGCATATCCAGTTTAAAATCAAAATATGTTTTAAATCGCTCACTGGCAGAGATTTAATGAGTGCTGACAGTCTAGGTGCCAGAATAAATCGCTTGTGGCCAGATTGTTTTTGAAAGAGGGATAATAGCTGCTGTGTGTGCACATGGATAAGAATGGAAGTGTTACTAACTGGCAAGCTGGTGGAAAATACCTTTAAGTTCAGTTTCCAGTATTTTCTAGAGGGTATATGAAGAGGTAAACACAACCCTGAACTCCTTCCGCCCTATTCTTTTATGTCCAGGATTCATCAGAGGCCCAGTGCGTGGTGTGTTTGCCTTGGCTTCAGGTGCCAGGCACCCTCCGGCTATTCTGGGCAGCAAGACAAACAGCGTGATTACATAGAAGAGTGGATATCCACAAGGTTGCCATGACAATGAGAGCGAGCAGGCTTCAGCTCCAGTGGCAACATGAAACAATGTTCACTGCGGCGCTAGTGGCGCTATAGCAGTGCTAATGGCAGGTGAGATGAAAGAGATGAGATGACTGGTGATGCATTTTAACATGTGGGTCTGAATAATAACAATGATGTTTATCGGTGATTTGTGACCTGACTACATTTAGCAGGTACCTCTGTCTAAAGAGGAACCCTTTAAAAAGGGTTGTAAGTTTTAACTAATGATATTTTTAATGATTCATTTACTAATGTCTTATAGAACAATAAGCCATTCATATGAACAAACGTTGGGTTTCCAGGTAGAGAAAAATCCCTTATTTCTAGAATTTTTAACTGCAGACATGATAGATTTTAAAAAGTCAGACACTCGTGAGCATTTGATTCATGATTCCCAACATCTAATTGCATTATGACCAAATGCAAATACAATGCATAAATGCCATCAATTGCAGTATTTTACCAAGCCAACGTTTATCCTGTTATAACTGATCTATAGAACATTGGTAAATGATTTATTTAACAAGAACAATGCCATTATACCAATGCATTAGATATGCTTACTGAGGGAATAGGAATTAATCTGGCCAAAACATGTTTTTTCTAATGTAATAATACAGAAAAAAAGAGGGTGGTATTAACAGTGTTGAGACTTCTCGAGAGGCAGAAATCCCAAGCCATCCAAGATAAAAATTCAGCAAGTTAGGGCAAGTTTTTAATTTTCATTGCAGCACAACAATATGCACAGTATCACTATAAAGTAATTCTGCTTCCTTCTTCTCACATTCCCCACTGCTCTGTTCTGCATTAGCACACAGCTCTGCCACTCTTTATATTAGCCACCTGTAATGCTGTCAAGAGACATTTTCCTGCAAGTTTTGGACTTTTTTGAGAAGCTAGAGTAAAAGACTTGCTGTGTCTCCCTGGAGGCAGAATAGAGGGATAAACAGTGAGCTGAGCGGCGATGCACACAGCATGCAGCAAAAAGGAAGCGTCCACTCCCGGGCCTCCTGCTGTTTTCGTCCTTCCTCTTATACATACACAAACACGCACAAGCACAATTTATCCCAGGACTGACGTGGGTCTCTTGGTACCTGACAGCTCCTCAAAGAGGCACCATCAAGCGTTTCCTTTCCTTGAATCTTATTTATCCCTGTGTGTGTGTTTTGTTCACATCCCAAACTGCTCAAAGAAATGGAAGTGAATTGAAATAAACCCCACTGAGTGCACACTGGGCTCTGAACCGGGTCCAAAACTTTACTTAGGCCACACAAAGCTTAGAGGATTGAAAGACAAAAGCCAGAGAGAGCAACTGCAGTTCGCTGGATCTGTCAAATCAACATCTTGCTTGAGTGAGTGGAACATTTTAAATATTTTGTCCAGAGAATTTCTTTTTTTTGTGAAGTGGAAATGTTAAACAAATAACTGATTGTGTTCATTAACGTGGAGAATTATATTATGCAGTATGTAAATGATGAGCTTATCCAATGATTAAAGATATTTTAAATGTTTTTGCTTGTGTTTTTATTCCCTTATACAAACTGTATCAATTATTTCCCCTCCAAAAAAGCAAAAAAGAAACTCAAAACCTCCCTACCTTCTCTTGATCAGCAGCTGTTTTGCTCTGCTGATCTCTTAATGTAAACTTCTCTGAGTGCTTTCAGTGAACCATGTGTAGATTTATAATCAATACTTGGCCCAGCCCTCCCACAAAGGTTTATCAATGCAGATACATTAGCACTCAAAGCACTCAATGGTCATTTCCCAAAACAACGACAGTATAGTGTGCTGTCTGATAAAAGTAGAGAAAGCATCACTGTCCCTCCGGCAGGAAATTGAAAGGTGTGGGGAGTTGAATTGAATGGATTTTGAACAATATAAAATGTATATGTCTACATGAAAATATTATGTATACAGTACAATTTTAGCCAGGAGATCACCTGATATTCAAAACATTCCACTCTCAAGCTTTCAGCTTCACTAAAAATACATCATCAGGAGCAGTTTGGTGTGAGGAAACCATTGCAAATATAAGACCATAGAGCAACACATGTAAGCATCACGTATACTTGCAGGCTACATTAACACATACAAACATTCAAAGTTGTCATTATCACGTAAATGATTAAGTTCCTTAGAAGCTTTTAGGCCACTGTTTAAGGAAGGTTCATATCTACTCATCGAAATGCTTCCTTAAAAAGGAAAGTGATCCAGTATTTACTTTAATAAATTATTTTATTGTTTGAATTAAATCTCTTTGGTGATCTAGTTGTGTTAGTTGTTTGACTGTGCTTTACAAATAATGATTATATTATATAGTTATAGAAATAATAATTTGCGAGATTCATTTGGGTTTAATTCCACTATTTGAGATAGTGTATTTCAAAGTCTGTAAAATAAATTAACAAATTATGAGAGTGCACATCAACAATAAATTCCCCTAACATTCACAGGGCTTACTTGACATTCGTCAGATTGCATTGCTGTTTCCCCGTTTCCAGTATTTTTGTTAAGCTACACTAACCAGCTGCTGCTTGTAGCTTCATACTGTACAAATACGAGAGTGGTATCAATCTTTTCGTGGCAAGAAAGCAAGTATCAAACACATGATAATTATGATAAATATATAATTGTTGGTTACAGTATCCATCTCGAACATTGACACGCGCAATGAGTCCTCGTACCCCCTGACATGCTTACATCTTCATAGGGTCACAGATCAAAAGGGTTTATCCCCACTATGATATTTGATTGTAAAGTGCTTCTCAAATCAGCTGACGTCATCCCATGTGTGTGTTCAGTGTGTGTTCATGTATAAATCCAGTTTTATTCATGCCCCCCACCCTTCTGGTAACAGCTCAGCAGTATTGCAAGTGATCTGTTCTAATGGGGTCAAAATAGTATCAACCTGTGTAATCTAACAACAACCTCTGGGCCCCTTTGTCTGTCTAAATTCTGACTGGACTGGGATTATAAAGGAGGGGAGAATGGCGGGGATGTGATGCAGTCTGCAGATCTGAACATAAGCTTGTCGGGTTAACAGATTGAGGTGATGATGGCGGGGGGTGTGTGGGTGAGAAAGTGGTGTTGGTGGCAAAAGGATCAGTGTGATGATGCCCTCTGGGTGGGTGAAAGCCAGGACACCCAACTGTCAAGGCTGAAATGTGGATTAGTGAGGGGTACAAAGTGTGGTTGTCTTCTTTTATCAACTTTCAGCTGAACGTTAGTTTCCCCCATCCACTTTCCGCAGTCCGATTTCACCATGACCTCTGTCGGCAGATTACATTGTTTCTGTCATCTCGGTGCAACCGTTTGAATAATGAATGGAAACAGACACTTACAAACTGGATGAAAGCTTTGACATTTGTTGCTCTAAACACTGATGTAGGCCACATGAGTGAAATGGGAAACATCCATCCACTCTGATTGATTGACAGGTGATGCAGTGCAGAAACACTACAAGCATCTTCTTTTAGCACCAATAATGCTGAAAAACATATATACATTTTAATTCTATTGACAAATGCAAGACAATTTATACATAACCACTTGTCTCATACGTAATACAGTCCGTGCAATGTTTCCCTCAGCCTCTAGAGAAACTAAAGCAGTGCTGACAGTGTGCAGCTCTGTTGAGAAGATGAACTGCTGTGTTTCAATGCTGGTGTGAGTGTCAGCCATTGATTTTCACTGTCCAGGAGACAGTGGTTTTGTCTGGTAATGCACAGCTCTGCTAATTGAAGCAGGCTAAGTGTTTGTGGCTGTTGTTAGACGCCTGTGTCAGCAGACTTTCATTTTACAACCAACAACCAACCACAAGGAGCCATGAGACCCGCTGATGCTCAGCACGATTGTAGAGCAGCACATTTTAACTTGCAGTTTATCGACTGATTATGCAAACACAACGGCTTCAACCTGCATTCTATTCTGACTGACTGGGTATTTTTATTTCCACTTGAGCGTGTTTTTTTCCACAGTGGGTGGTAAGTATATGAAGTGATGTAAACAATGTTGGCAGGCTGTAAAAGCACAGTTAAACAGTGGGAAGGTTTCCTGCTTACAAGACAGGGTGGAGGACACAGCAGAGACACAGGACACTGCTAATTCTGTGGACAGAATTAGATGTGAAGATTGATACCACTCTCATATCTCTACAGTAAGTAAAGTATGAGCGGTACACCCGGCAATTAAATGGTTCTATCAGGTAACTCTCCCTAAAACTGTGTGTATTTTCTTCAAGCTAATTGTTTCCCCCTGCTTCCAGTCTTTATGCTTAGCTATAGCTATGTGCTGGTTCCTTACAAATATGAGTGCTAATTATCATCTCATCTAACTCTCATAGAGAATAAGCATATTTCAAGAAATGTCAAACTACGTACAAAAAATAGTTGGTTAATTAGAATAGAGGTACAACAGATTATATCTAAGTGCTCTTGGAAAAATTACTTTACATTTTAAAATAAATTTCTAGAAAAGTAAAAGAATGTGAAAGATGTTTCTTGTTGCTGTAAAATTATAATCAATATTCAGTGAGTAGTGATGGTATAAATTACACCACAACACAATAAAGATGCAAGTAAACTCTTGATGTACACACACCATGAACACATGAACACTTTGTGCAGATCCAGTGAAAACATATCTGCTTCTTCAGACCTCCGTGGTTCTGTCAGCCATCGAATCAGGTTAAGGATAATGGTTATAATGAGCCACAGACTGCAACCACACAGTACCACTAATCTCCTCGAGTACCCCTCAACGTCATGACAGAAACCATTCAAAATAGTTGGTCTTCCAAAATTGGAAGGGAAAACACCACAGGCCCCTCCTCCCCTCAGCCTCAGTGTGGTGTGAGAAGAAACCTCAGATCAGGACCTATTTATCTTCGGGTGTTGTCTTTTGACTGAACGTCAGCACAGAGGGGACAAATAAAGAATTTCAGGAATGAATGTGTGAAAGAAAAATGTATACAGTAGGTGAGAATGAAACTGATTCATTGAAAAAATAACAGAAGAAAAAGTGTAACATTTTTATTTTATTGGGAGAAGATGAGCTGTTATAGAGTGATTCACAATTTAGTTTTCATTTCATGGTTAAGTATTGAGTGGATAAAGAAGCCTTGCCAAAAAAGGGAGAGTATGAGCTCACTAAGTTGAACTTTATTAAATCAGATGAAATAAAATTGTGTGTGGATTTGAGAGCATCAATCTAGTGATGCCAGATTTGAGCTTCTTCATGGTCTGTGACAAAAGGGGCTTCAGTAGACTTAAGGAAAATCTGACACGACCACAGCCATGATATTAAGAATTCAATATGTATGGGGGGGACTCGCTTTTTGCTGTGTTGTATTATTGGAACTTTCCTCGATAATAATTGAATTCACCAATGCAACAACATAATAGTCACACAACAACACAGTTATTTCCTGTCCATTTTGGCCAATTGCAGATTCATAATGTTAACTCTTTTCTCTGTGCTACCCTCACATACTGTAGCTTCATGTTTTTAATCCCATCGTCTCTTCCTCCCCCTCACATTAACGACTACTCGGATCACATGACAGTTTGTTAGGACGTTCCCAGACGGAGGAATGTGACACGAGCGGGTTGCTACTGTCTTGTGTTTTTTTACTCCAGAGGTCCCCGGGATCTATGGGACTCTGAGGGAAATAAACAAAGGGGCAGAACTAGGCCGTGGTGTTCCCACCGAGTGACGTGATCTAACGTGGGTCAAGGTCAGCAGAGGCCAGGGTTTTGGGGAATTGTTGTTGGGAGATTCCAATGGCTACACGAAGATTTTGCGGTGAAGTTACTCATAACATGGTTGAAGACGGAGCCATCTGTTTTGTATTAGCGTATGCACGTGTGTGTGTTTTCAGTTTCTCAACAGGATTCTCCGGTTGCAGCATACAAGCTGTTGTAGTTGAGGCCATTTTGTGTTCACTGTCACTATTGGAAAGATGAAAACACATTTTCTGGCAGTCGCTAGTGTCAGATGTCTAGGCAGTGAAACAATATACAGGCAATTAAAATAACAAATATAGGGGAAGAAATATATGAAGCTGACAGTTCAACCCAAGGTTGTATCATTCCAGTTT
Source organism: Leptoclinus maculatus (assembly GCA_032191485.1). Taxonomy (NCBI): domain Eukaryota; kingdom Metazoa; phylum Chordata; class Actinopteri; order Perciformes; family Stichaeidae; genus Leptoclinus; species Leptoclinus maculatus. The sequence goes on along the minus strand of JAVDOI010000004.1, from coordinate 15,185,614 downwards.
GTTTGAAGGCTGAATGGAGTATTGATCATGTAATCCCTGACCAAAGAGTCAAGGCTCTTAGATTCATTCTGATTCCACTTTAGTGGTCGTCATAAATTTGAGGTCCTTTTATTGTCAGATCAAACAAACCTATCAAGAGTACAGTATTGATGGGGGTGGAGAGTAGAATAGTTAAGTAGGGACAAACATTGTATAATTAGACTTTTCTGAGCTGCACTTACCTCAGTATTTGTTATATTCATTTCAATAATAGTATCTTAACATGTGCCTTTATAAAATATGTTGCAATCTGAGACACACTTAGGTAATAAATACCAAACCTCATTTTACATTTACATTTTCAAAAGTGTTATTTTAAATGTAATCCATAAATGGTGTGTCCTGGTGGTCCTGTCATCTCTAAACTGTCTGCTATTAAAATAAAGGCAAAAATACCTTAAAACATACTTTTAGAAAAACTGCAGGTGATTACTTGTATGTCTTTTTATGGTTATTGTATATCTTGGCGAGAGAATCAGCAAACATAATTGGCATAATTGGATGAATTAAAGTAAGAACATAGGCACACAGAGATGACCTGAATGAGTTGGTGTTCTGCTTGATAGACCTCACAGACATTTTTTTAGTTTTCATTGTTGATCATTTTCATCTAAAAGTAACGTGAGCCGCCGAGCGCAAAACCGTCGCTCAAGCTGTAGGAGAACAGTGGCCTTCAGGTGATATAGAAACATGACGGTGCAACATGTAGATATGAAGTGCTCATTCTAAGCTAACAAAAACACATAAATTCTTATTTTCAGGTGATTATACATTAATGACAAGATAGTAATGAATATTATATTCCATTGGGTCTGCAGGATCTGTAAGTGATATATGGGCCGTGTCTAAAAGTTACACCCTAATTCACTGTTCCCATTTAAAAGACACTAAGTAGTTTACTTTTTTTTTTTTAAACTGAGGAAGCAGTTTTAGTAGCCTTAAAGATATAAAATGTATCGGAAATTATGACAGCTACAGTGCAGCATGTACTTTAAGGGGTAAACAATACATGGCTGAATGGGAGAGCAGTGGTCGGAGCTTGCCAGTAATACATTAAAGGAGTGCAACACACCGTACAGTGATCTTCCATACTGCTGACACATGGAAATGTCTCACACACACACACACATGCTCAATTATACACTCATGGAACATACATATGTTTCCTCTTTTGTGCACACATACAAATTGCAAACACAAATAGATCCATAGCCTTATGGATCTACATCTACTTCATTGTATACCACTCTATCCTCTGTAACACTCCTACTTCATCAGTGGGTCAAGTGAACTGTAAATATATCCAAGTAATTGTCTAAAATGGGTGTTCATGTTCAAAGAGAAAATAGGCTATCATCCCATTTGGTTGAACCTACTTTGGTTGTTCAAAGATCAAAGGAATGTTTCCAGTCAGGGAATAGGGAACAAGTGCACAGAAGCCTGGGGTGTCGCCATGCCACATGCCTGTTCTGGACCTCAAACCAATTAGGCCTTAATTGAGTGTCAGAGTGAAAGGGGGCCATTCAGCTGAACCTCTTTCACCCTGTTAGCCAGAGACAAGCATACTTTGTGACACACGTACTGACCGATCTGGAGGCATTTCGTCCACCCGACCCACTTACGGAAAAGGCTGCCCCAGGTCCCTTTTAAAGACCCATGTGCATCTCATGTTTCCTCCCATAAACAAGTGGACAAATGGGTTTTGCCATGCAAATTATTGGGTTAATGGTTTTGGTTGAATGTCAGTTTGTGCCCTATAAATATGTGGGCTAATGGTTCTCTTTCCCTCCCGTGAACAAGCAGAATAATGAGACACAACCAACGAGGACAAGCTATTTGATGGCATCTTTCAGTACAAGCAGCGTGGACGTTTGTCACCATCAAGTTCGAGTGACCCAGTTGTTCTGTCTCCAAACAACAGGAATATCGTCCTACTTACCTTCATTCAGATTATTATTTGGTTGTGTTTGTGAGAGGGAAAAAGCTTGACCGAGGTGTGAATCTGACATTTAGACTTTGGTAAATGTACTGTAGCAGTGGCGGCTGGTCCATAGAGGGCGCTAGGGAGCCGCCCCCCCTTGAGCCACAAATAATACAAAATAAAATAAATAATAATAATAATAAACTATACAAATTGACAATATTTGTGTTTTTGAAACATGGAATCACCCAGTAATATGTGTAAAATATGATATCTGCGGTAAATATATGCTTTTCCTGCACGTCCTCTCTGCCTGTCTGCAGCTCCTCTCTGCGTGTGCACGTCTCAGCTGGCTGGGGCGCTGGAGAATCTGCCCCAAAGAGGCGGGTCTATAAAGCAGTTTAGCCAATGATGCTTTAATGCTGACTAAAGATATAAATCAGTGACATACAATGTAGCCAATCAGCGTCCTCAAATAGATTCAGTTTGGGGCAGATTTCGTTCTGCCCCAAGCTGCGAGTTCTCGTCGGGACTAGTCTCTACAGGCGAGCGCCAGCGCGAGCACTACTCCTCCAAGAGGAGAACTGAGAGGAGAAACTACAGCTGAAAGAGCTGATCCCAGATCAGCCTGACCTCACAATCAGACAGCAGACTAGCAGGAAAGAGAAGCAGTACATGAAGCTTCTCTACTAGCTGTACACCAGACAGGTTTGGCTCGCTGGATGCAGTCATGGTAATAACTTATTTAGCTTTTTAAAACAACGGGGACAGATCCAGCATGGACAGTTAGGGAGTGAGGGACATGAAGCACCTGTCTGAGAATGGATTATATATATATATATATATATTTATATATATGTATGTGTGTGTGTGTGTGTTTTATATTATAGTGAATATTATTATATGATATATATATATTATATTATACTGAATTCCCTGTGAGGGTGACTAAAATAAGATGTCCTGACGTGTTTGTCAAAGTGTTATTTACTGCTTTTTTTCGTGTTGGAATGAATGTTAAATATTTAACTGCAAAGTAGTAATGCGTGTTTGATACCTTAATTTGTTTGCATTAAATCATTCTGGGATGTTTGCTGAAATTGATTGGATGTGGCACAGCCCTACCAAGAAAATTGTCCACCAGCCGCCACTGTACTGTAGACTCTCATGTGGGTTCAGAGATGTTTAGCAACTAATTCAGCTTCAGTTGGATGAACAACAATATAAGAGATGAACATATATTCATCAGACAGGGGGATATTGAGAGAAGCTGCTCACTAATTGACAGAGGCAAGTTCGGGGTAGTTTCAGTCCATGGATGGATGTGTTGTCAATTCTCTTTACTGAGAAATTAGTGAGCATCCATAAATACTAAAAAGATGATACAGAAAATGAGGGTTAAAGACATATTGAATTCACTATTTTGGGTTAAAGACACTAAACAGTGCTTCTCAACTGGTCTGGCTGCAGGACCCACCATCACCCCTTAATGATAAGCAGCGACCCAAATCGAGGAAAATGTTCAACTTCTCAAATGTATTTAAATCCCATTTGTGTACGTACCTGAACAGTGTCACCATGTTATCTGGGCTTTCGCGGAGCTTCTGGATATCCTCATCCCTAACCGGCCCACACAATTTGCCCATGGTGGTGATAATGTAAGAGGCGAGCCCCTGGATGTCTACAGCGTCGTTGTCGGCCTGCTGACGAATCAGGTCCATGTTCAGCACCTCCGTGATCTGAGTCCGCATCCGATTGGCGCCCGGATTAAGGAATGACAATAAAACCTGTCCAAATAGGACAATACTATGCTTAAACGATATTAAGCATTATTTATAACTCAATTAATCAGTGATGTTGCTGAATTTGTTACTGATTTTCTACCAGTCACAGAGGAGGTGATGGAGATAAAGAGAAGCAGATACATAAAGGGCCTTGAAAATGTGAGCAATTAACTAATTTCTGCAGATCTGGTGAAGCTGTGAACATCACAGTGTGCGTGCTGACCTCTCTGATCTCCTCCAATAATCTGATGGCTTGCCTATACTCAGGCGGGTTGTCGTTCAGCTCGGACTCCAGGATATCCCAGAAGGCCTTGTGGACATTATCTCTTAACTATCTTCCATAAACTAAAAAAAAAAAAAAAAAAAAAAAAAAATGGAAGATTTAGTTTAGCTGAGTATATAATCTGTCAGGAAAAATGTCCATTTATGAAATGGGCTTTGGTAGGGACAGTGCACAAAGTACTAAACAACTGACGTCATCTAAAGAGTAATACAAAGATAAGTCACTACTTTTGTTGCATTGCTGCCAGTATCTTATCTGCTACTGTCCCTGTGTTCACTCTTCTACTAAAGACATCACTTTCTTTACCTTTCCCCTCATCTCTTTCTGTCCACTCTCTTGTGTTGTGCTTAAGATAAACGGAGGCAGACAGACAGTGACGTATGGTGCGCCCATCTTTTCTGTTTACTGTAGAATTAAATCCAGATTCACATACATTACATGTATTTAAATGAGGAAAACCCCTGTTTTACAGGTTTATATGAGGCCCAGGCTCAAAAAATTATGCCAAACTGCTTCATTAGATAGATTGAACACTATTAGTGATAAAAGAAGTGAAATATATAGTTATATAGTATATAAAATTACAATAAAACAGCTGAAAGTGCTGATTCCAAAATCAGAATTGACGCCGGCTGACCTTGGCTGACCTGTAGAAAAACATTGATACCGGTGGCCTGCTTCACTTTATCAAAGCCATTTGTTTTAGAGAGACTCCTGCCATGTTGTGCTATGACTTGTGAGGGGTGATTTGGGTGTATCTGCAAAAATAAAAAATAAAAGAAATTGCATTCTTTTCAGGCAAACCTGAAAATGTTCAATGTGAGCTGTGTGTTATGTTCATTCAGCAATAACCAGTAACATAAACACTGATATGTACACATATTAACACATCTCACACATTTTAGTGTCATTATAAAATTTAAATGATTCAAATAGACCTTGTAGTTGGAGAGATAAGTCCCTTTGAGTATGGGTAAACTATTTTCGAGCAGAGGCCTAAAAATGGGGCTAGGTAGGAAAAGGTTAATTAATTTACCTAGTTAATTTATACCATGATCCTTGCACTACTGTTCAGTTTGGTTAGTTTACCTAGTTAATTTAATACCATGATCCTTGCACTACTGTTCAGTTTGGTTAGTTTACCTAGTTGTTCATTTGATACCATTCTAATTCATTGTATATACTGTGCATTTTTATTTTTATTCTATTTTATCTTATTTTTTATTCTATTTTCAATTCAATATCTGCTCTGCTATTGTATTGTACTGTATATATTGTGCATTTCCATACTTCATATTTTATTCTACTCTGTAACTTGCTGCTGCTACAAACAAATTCCCCCCTGGGGATAAATACAGTTTATATCTATCTATCTATCTATCTATCTATCTATCTAAACAGAATCACAAAGTTATAGCTATTTTATAATTTAATAATTTTTCTTAAATACACTACATGTATTTTAATTTCAAAAAATATTATCTTATTTTCTCATTGCACAGCTACTGTGTTCCTCAGTTGCTCTGCTTCCAGTGCAGCTTGTTTTAAGTAGAGGTTTTATCCAATCAGATTTCACCTCTGTGTCTCTCAGTAGAACAGAGGCCCCAGGCCTTCAGACTCAAAAGTGCTTCTATGTGCCGTTTAAAATGAATGGGGACGTGTTCAACCAATCAGATCTTTAGTTTGACATGTTGGGCATATTCTTGAGTGTTAGCAGCCGCTACCCCCAGACCAGCCGGCCTACTCCACCGTCAACGTTACACGTCCAGGTGCTGCTTTGCCGCGAAGTCCAGGGTGTGCTGTGATTGGTCAGTGGGCGAGCACGTGACTAAAGTGAAACTTGCCAGCAGAGCTTAGTTGGAGTAGTACGAGTTCAAATTGAAAGATATGGAAGCAATTATAACATTTGTAGGGTTTTGCTTGGTGTAGTTTATTTATTTTTTGACCTAGCTTTGTTTTTGAACACTCAACGACTCACTATCATGAAACGAAACATAAGTTGAGTAACTTCAGAAATGAAGTAACTTCAAAAGTAACTTTAAAAATAAAGTAACTTCAAAAGTAACTTTAAAGAATAAAGTAACTCAAAAGTAACTCAAAATAAAGAGTAACTTTTAAAATGAAGTAACTCAAAAAGTAACGAAAAATAAAGAGTAACTTTTAAAATAAAGTAACTTTAAAAATAGAGTAACTTTTATAGAGATGCTATACTATGACTTTTTATGATTGTTTCATCATGTAAAACTGACTTGTCGACATGCTACTAAGTACGACATGCTATACTATGCCGTTTATAACTGCAGAAACTCCCTTCATCACCAGCCCTCGATTGACTTCCTTCAGGATGGAGTCCAATCGCCAAAGATGTTGCACTAATCAAATTTGTACAATGTGTAAAAAATTATTGTGAATTTCTAATGAAGTCTCTCCTGGTTGAATGGTTGACTTTTATGACTTTTTTCAACATGCTGTACTATGACTTGTTAATTAAATTAAGTTGAGTATCTTCAAAAATAAAGTAACTTAAAAAGTATCTTCAAAAATGAAGTAACTAAAAAAGTAACTTTTTTTCCAAAGTAACTAAAAGCTAGGGGTACAGTGTCTTGCTCAGGGACACCTGGACACATGACACGTCCCAGTCAAGGGTTGAACCTTCGACCTTGCGGTTACCAGACAACCCTCTTAACCCAGGGAGCCACGGATGGAGGACGGAGTCCAATCTCCAAAGACGTTGCACTATTCAAATTTGTACAATGTGTAATGAATTGTGAAATTCTAATGAAGTCTCGCCTGGTAACTAAAAAAGTAACTTTTTTTCCAAAGTAACTAAAAAAGTAACTATTTTTCCAAAGTAACTAAAAAAGTAACTTTTTTTCCAAAGTAACTAAAAAAGTAACTTTTATTCCAAAGTAACTAAAAAAGTAACTTTTTTCCCAAAGTAACTAAAAAAGTAACTTTTTTCCCAAAGTAACTAAAAAAGTAACTTTTTATACAAAGTAATTATAAAAGTAACTTTTTAAAAAAGTAATTAAAAAAGTTACTTTTAATGACACGCTGTATTATGCCGTTTATAATTGCAGAAACTCCCTTCATCAACACTACGACCAGTGGCTGGACTCCAGCGGGATTATGCCTTATCTGACCTCATTATCACGAGCCCTCGATTGTCTTCCTTCAGGATTTTATTTTTTATTTTATTTTATTTATTTATTACACTATATTTATCCCTTTATGGGGGAAAATGTTGTCTGCATTTGACCCATCCCTGTATATAGGGAGCAGTGGGCTGCCAATGACAGGCGCCCGGGGAGCTAGGGGTACAGTGTCTTGCGTCTTGGACACATGACACGTCCCAGTCAAGGATTGAACCTTCGACCTTGGGGTTACCAGACAACCCTCTTAACCCAGGGAGCCACGGATGGAGGATGGAGTCCAATCTCCAAAGACGTTGCACTATTCAAATTTGTACAATGTGTAATAAATTGTGAAATTCTAATGATGTCTCTCCTGGTAACTAAAAAAGTAACTTTTTTTCCAAAGTAACTAAAAAAGTAACTTTTTTTCCAAAGTAACTAAAAAAGTAACTTTTTTTCCAAAGTAACTAAAAAAGTAACTTTTTTTCCAAAGTAACTAAAAAAGTAACTTTTTTCCCAAAGTAACTAAAAAAGTAACTTTTTAAAAAAAGTAATTATAAAAGTAACTTTTTAAAAAAGTAATTAAAAAAGTTACTTTTAATGACACGCTGTATTATGCCGTTTATAATTGCAGAAACTCCCTTCATCAACACTACGACCAGTGGCTGGACTCCAGCGGGATTATGCCTTATCTGACCTCAGCATCACCAGCCCTCGATTGTCTTCCTTCAGGATTTTATTTTTTATTTTATTTTATTTATTTATTACACTATATTTATCCCTTTATGGGGGAAAATGTTGTCTGCATTTGACCCATCACTGTATATAGGGAGCAGTGGGCTGCCAATGACAGGCGCCCGGGGAGCTAGGGGTACAGTGTCTTGCGTCTTGGACACATGACACGTCCCAGTCAAGGATTGAACCTTCGACCTCGGGGTTACCAGACAACCCTCTTAACCCAGGGAGCCACGGATGGAGGATGGAGTCCAATCTCCAAAGACGTTGCACTATTCAAATTTGTACAATGTGTAATAAATTGTGAAATTCTAATGAAGTCTCTCCTGTTAACTAAAAAAGTAACTTTTTTCCCAAAGTAACTAAAAAAGTAACTTTTTTCCCAAAGTAACTAAAAAAGTAACTTTTTTCCCAAAGTAACTAAAAAAGTAACTTTTTTCCCAAAGTAACTAAAAAAGTAACTTTTTTCCCAAAGTAACTAAAAAAGTAACTTTTTATACAAAGTAATTATAAAAGTAACTTTTTAAAAAAGTAATTAAGAAGTTACTTTTAATGACACGCTGTATTATGCCGTTTATAATTACAGAAACTCCCTTCATCAACACTACGACCAGCGGCTGGACTCCAGCGGGATTATGCCTTATCTGACCTCAGCATCACCAGCCCTCGATTGTCTTCCTTCAGGATTTTATTTTTTATTTTATTTATTTATTACACTATATTTATCCCTTTATAGGGGAAAATGTTGTCTGCATTTGACCCATCCCTGTATATAGGGAGCAGTGGGCTGCCAATGACAGGCGCCCGGGGAGCTAAGGGTACAGTGTCTTGCGTCTTGGATACATGACACGTCCCAGTCAAGGATTGAACCTTCTACCTCGGGGTTACCAGACAACCCTCTTAACCCAGGGAGCCACGGATGGAGGATGGAGTCCAATCTCCAAAGACGTTGCACTATTCAAATTTGTACAATGTGTAATAAATTGTGAAATTCTAATGAGGTCTCTCCTGGTAACTAAAAAAGTAACTTTTTTCCCAAAGTAACTAAAAAAGTAACTTTTTTCCCAAAGTAACTAAAAAAGTAACTTTTTTCCCAAAGTAACTAAAAAAGTAACTTTTTTCCCAAAGTAACTAAAAAAGTAACTTTTTATACAAAGTAATTATAAAAGTAACTTTTTAAAAAAGTAATTAAAAAGTTACTTTTAATGACACGCTGTATTATGCCGTTTATAATTACAGAAACTCCCTTCATCAACACTACGACCAGCGGCTGGACTCCAGCGGGATTATGCCTTATCTGACCTCAGCATCACCAGCCCTCGATTGTCTTCCTTCAGGATTTTATTTTTTATTTTATTTATTTATTACACCATATTTATCCCTTTATAGGGGAAAATGTTGTCTGCATTTGACCCATCCCTGTATATAGGGAGCAGTGGGCTGCCAATGACAGGCGCCCGGGGAGCTAAGGGTACAGTGTCTTGCGTCTTGGATACATGACACGTCCCAGTCAAGGATTGAACCTTCTACCACGGGGTTACCAGACAACCCTCTTAACCCAGGGAGCCACGGATGGAGGATGGAGTCCAATCTCCAAAGACGTTGCACTATTCAAATTTGTACAATGTGTAATAAATTGTGAAATTCTAATGAGGTCTCTCCTGGTAACTAAAAAAGTAACTTTTTTCCCAAAGTAACTAAAAAAGTAACTTTTTAAAAAAGTAATTATAAAAGTAACTTTTTAAAAAAGTAATTAAAAAAGTTACTTTTAATGACACGCTGTATTATGCCGTTTATAATTGCAGAAACTCCCTTCATCAACACTACGACCAGCGGCTGGACTCCAGCGGGATTATGCCTTATCTGACCTCAGCATCACCAGCCCTCGATTGTCTTCCTTCAGGATTTTATTTTTTATTTTATTTTATTTATTTATTACACTATATTTATCCCTTTATGGGGGAAAATTTTCTCTGCATTTGACCCATCCCTGTATATAGGGAGCAGTGGGCTGCCAATGACAGGCGCCCGGGGAGCTAGGGGTACAGTGTCTTGGACACATGACACGTCCCAGTCAAGGATTGAACCTTCGACCTCGGGGTTACCAGACAACCCTCTTAACCCAGGGAGCCACGGATGGAGGATGGAGTCCAATCTCCAAAGACGTTGCACTATTCAAATTTGTACAATGTGTAATAAATTGTGAAATTCTAATGAAGTCTCTCCTGGTAACTAAAAAAGTAACTTTTTTTTTTCCCAAAGTAACTAAAAAAGTAACTTTTTTTCCAAAGTAACTAAAAAAGTTATTTTTTTCCCAAAGTAACTAAAAAAGTAACTTTTTTTCCAAAGTAACTAAAAAAGTAACTTTTTTCCCAAAGTAACTAAAAAAGTAACTTTTTTCCCAAAGTAATTAAAAAAGTAACTTTTTATACAAAGTAATTATAAAAGTAACTTTTTAAAAAAGTAATTAAAAAGTTACTTTTAATGACACGCTGTATTATGCCGTTTATAATTACAGAAACTCCCTTCATCAACACTACGACCAGCGGCTGGACTCCAGCGGGATTATGCCTTATCTGACCTCAGCATCACCAGCCCTCGATTGTCTTCCTTCAGGATTTTATTTTTTATTTTATTTATTTATTACACTATATTTATCCCTTCATGGGGGAAAATTTTCTCTGCATTTGACCCATCCCTGTATATAGGGAGCAGTGGGCTGCCAATGACAGGCGGCCGGGGGGCTAGGGGTACAGTGTCTTGCGTCTTGGACACATGACACGTCCCAGTCAAGGATTGAACCTTCGACCTTGCGGTTACCAGACAACCATCTTAACCCAGGGAGCCACGGATGGAGGATGGAGTCCAATCTCCAAAGACGTTGCACTATTCAAATTTGTACAATGTGTAATAAATTGTGAAATTCTAATGAAGTCTCTCCTGGTAACTAAAAAAGTAACTTTTTTCCCAAAGTAACTAAAAAAGTAACTTTTTTCCCAAAGTAACTAAAAAAGTAACTTTTTTCCCAAAGTAACTAAAAAAGTAACTTTTTATACAAAGTAATTATAAAAGTAACTTTTTAAAAAAGTAATTAAAAAGTTACTTTTAATGACACGCTGTATTATGCCGTTTATAATTACAGAAACTCCCTTCATCAACACTACGACCAGCGGCTGGACTCCAGCGGGATTATGCCTTATCTGACCTCAGCATCACCAGCCCTCGATTGTCTTCCTTCAGGATTTTATTTTTTATTTTATTTTATTTATTTATTACACTATATTTATCCCTTCATGGGGGAAATTTTCTCTGCATTTGACCCATCCCTGTATATAGGGAGCAGTGGGCTGCCAATGACAGGCGGCCGGGGGGCTAGGGGTACAGTGTCTTGCGTCTTGGACACATGACACGTCCCAGTCAAAGATTGAACCTTCGACCTTGCGGTTACCAGACAACCCTCTTAACCCAGGGAGCCACGGATGGAGGATGGAGTCCAATCTCCAAAGACGTTGCACTATTCAAATTTGTACAATGTGTAATAAATTGTGAAATTCTAATGAAGTCTCTCCTGGTAACTAAAAAAGTAACTTTTTTTCCAAAGTAACTAAAAAAGTAACTTTTTTCCCAAAGTAACTAAAAAAGTAACTTTTTTCCCAAAGTAACTAAAAAAGTAACTTTTTATACAAAGTAATTATAAAAGTAACTTTTTAAAAAAGTAATTAAAAAGTTACTTTTAATGACACGCTGTATTATGCCGTTTATAATTACAGAAACTCCCTTCATCAACACTACGACCAGCGGCTGGACTCCAGCGGGATTATGCCTTATCTGACCTCAGCATCACCAGCCCTCGATTGTCTTCCTTCAGGATTTTATTTTTTATTTTATTTTATTTATTTATTACACTATATTTATCCCTTCATGGGGGAAAATTTTCTCTGCATTTGACCCATCCCTGTATATAGGGAGCAGTGGGCTGCCAATGACAGGCGGCCGGGGGGCTAGGGGTACAGTGTCTTGGACACATGACACGTCCCAGTCAAAGATTGAACCTTCGACCTTGCGGTTACCAGACAACCCTCTTAACCAAGGGAGCCACCGATGGAGGATGGAGTCGAATCTCCAAAGACGTTGCACTATTCAAATTTGTACAATGTGTAATAAATTGTGAAATTCTAATGAAGTCTCTCCTGGTAACTAAAAAAGTAACTTTTTTTCCAAAGTAACTAAAAAAGTAACTTTTTTCCCAAAGTAACTAAAAAAGTAACTTTTTTCCCAAAGTAACTAAAAAAGTAACTTTTTTCGCAAAGTAACTAAAAAAGTAACTTTTTTCCCAAAGTAACTAAAAAAGTAACTTTTTATACAAAGTAATTATGAAAGTAACTTTTTAAAAAAGTAATTATAAAAGTAACTTTTTAAAAAAGTAATTAAAAAAGTTACTTTTAATGACACGCTGTATTATGCCGTTTATAATTGCAGAAACTCCCTTCATCAACACTACGACTAGCGGCTGGACTCCAGCGGGATTATGCCTTATCTGACCTCAGCATCACCAGCCCTCGATTGTCTTCCTTCAGGATTTTATTTTTTATTTTATTTTATTTATTTATTACACTATATTCATCCCTTTATGGGGGAAAATGTTGTCTGCATTTGACCCATCCCTGTATATAGGGAGCAGTGGGCTGCCAATGACGGGCTTCCGGGGAGCTAGGGGTACAGTGTCTTGCGTCTTGGACACATGACACATCCCAGTCAGGGATTGAACCTTCGACCTCGGGGTTACCAGACAACCCTCTTAACCCAGGGAGCCACGGATGGAGGATGGAGTCCAATCTCCAAAGACGTTGCACTATTCAAATTTGTACAATGTGTAATAAATTGTGAAATTCTAATGAAGTCTCTCCTGGTAACTAAAAAAGTAACTTTTTTCCCAAAGTAACTAAAAAAGTAACTTTTTTTCAAAGTAACTAAAAAAGTAACTTTTTTCCCAAAGTAACTAAAAAAGTAACTTTTTTCCCAAAGTAACTAAAAAAGTAACTTTTTTCCCAAAGTAACTAAAAAAGTAACTTTTTTCGCAAAGTAACTAAAAAAGTAACTTTTTTCCCAAAGTAACTAAAAAAGTAACTTTTTATACAAAGTAATTATGAAAGTAACTTTTTAAAAAAGTAATTATGAAAGTAACTTTTTAAAAAAGTAATTATAAAAGTAAATTTTTAAAAAAGTAATTAAAAAAGTTACTTTTAATGACAGGCTGTATTATGCCGTTTATAATTGCAGAAACTCCCTTCATCAACACTACGACTAGCGGCTGGACTCCAGCGGGATTATGCCTTATCTGACCTCAGCATCACCAGCCCTCGATTGTCTTCCTTCAGTATTTTATTTTTTATTTTATTTTATTTATTTATTACACTATATTCATCCCTTTATGGGGGAAAATGTTGTCTGCATTTGACCCATCCCTGTATATAGGGAGCAGTGGGCTGCCAATGACAGGCGCACAGTGTCTTGCGTCTTGGACACATGACACGTCCCAGTCAGGGATTGAACCTTCGACCTCGGGGTTACCAGACAACCCTCTTAACCCAGGGAGCCACGGATGGAGGATGGAGTCCAATCTCCAAAGACGTTGCACTATTCAAATTTGTACAATGTGTAATAAATTGTGAAATTCTAATGAAGTCTCTCCTGGTAACTAAAAAAGTAACTTTTTTCCCAAAGTAACTAAAAAAGTAACTTTTTTTCAAAGTAACTAAAAAAGTAACTTTTTTCCCAAAGTAACTAAAAAAGTAACTTTTTTTCGAAAGTAACTAAAAAAGTAACTTTTTTTCCAAAGTAACTAAAAAAGTAACTTTTTTCCCAAAGTGACTAAAAAAGTAACTTTTTATACAAAGTAATTATGAAAGTAACTTTTTAAAAAAGTAATTATAAAAGTAACTTTTTAAAAAAGTAATTAAAAAAGTAACTTTTTAAAAAAGTAATTAAAAAAGTTACTTTTAATGACACGCTGTATTATGCCGTTTATACATGAAGAAACTCCCTTCATCAACACTACGACCAGCGGCTGGACTCCAGCGGGATTATGCCTTATCTGACCTCAGCATCACCAGCCCTCGATTGTCTTCCTTCAGGATTTTATTTTTTATTTTATTTATTTATTACACTATATTTATCCCTTCATGGGGGAAAATTTTCTCTGCATTTGACCCATCCCTGTATATAGGGAGCAGTGGGCTGCCAATGACAGGCGGCCGGGGGGCTAGGGGTACAGTGTCTTGCGTCTTGGACACATGACACGTCCCAGTCAAGGATTGAACCTTCGACCTTGCGGTTACCAGACAACCATCTTAACCCAGGGAGCCACGGATGGAGGATGGAGTCCAATCTCCAAAGACGTTGCAGTATTCAAATTTGTACAATGTGTAATAAATTGTGAAATTCTAATGAAGTCTCTCCTGGTAACTAAAAAAGTAACTTTTTTCCCAAAGTAACTAAAAAAGTAACTTTTTTCCCAAAGTAACTAAAAAAGTAACTTTTTTCCCAAAGTAACTAAAAAAGTAACTTTTTATACAAAGTAATTATAAAAGTAACTTTTTAAAAAAGTAATTAAAAAGTTACTTTTAATGACACGCTGTATTATGCCGTTTATAAATACAGAAACTCCCTTCATCAACACTACGACCAGCGGCTGGACTCCAGCGGGATTATGCCTTATCTGACCTCAGCATCACCAGCCCTCGATTGTCTTCCTTCAGGATTTTATTTTTTATTTTATTTTATTTATTTATTACGCTATATTTATCCCTTCAGAATTTTCTCTGCATTTGACCCATCCCTGTATATAGGGAGCAGTGGGCTGCCAATGACAGGCGGCCGGGGGGCTAGGGGTACAGTGTCTTGCGTCTTGGACACATGACACGTCCCAGTCAAAGATTGAACCTTCGACCTTGCGGTTACCAGACAACCCTGTTAACCCAGGGAGCCACGGATGGAGGATGGAGTCCAATCTCCAAAGACGTTGCACTATTCAAATTTGTACAATGTGTAATAAATTGTGAAATTCTAATGAAGTCTCTCCTGGTAACTAAAAAAGTAACTTTTTTTCCAAAGTAACTAAAAAAGTAACTTTTTTTCCAAAGTAACTAAAAAAGTAACTTTTTTCCCAAAGTAACTAAAAAAGTTACTTTTTATACAAAGTAATTATAAAAGTAACTTTTTAAAAAAGTAATTAAAAAGTTACTTTTAATGACACGCTGTATTATGCCGTTTATAATTACAGAAACTCCCTTCATCAACACTACGACCAGCGGCTGGACTCCAGCGGGATTATGCCTTATCTGACCTCAGCATCACCAGCCCTCGATTGTCTTCCTTCAGGATTTTATTTTTTATTTTATTTTATTTATTTATTACACTATATTTATCCCTTCATGGGGGAAAATTTTCTCTGCATTTGACCCATCCCTGTATATAGGGAGCAGTGGGCTGCCAATGACAGGCGGCCGGGGGGCTAGGGGTACAGTATCTTGGACACATGACACGTCCCAGTCAAAGATTGAACCTTCGACCTTGCGGTTACCAGACAACCCTCTTAACCCAGGGAGCCACGGATGGAGGATGGAGTCCAATCTCCAAAGACGTTGCACTATTCAAATTTGTATAATGTGTAATAAATTTTGAAATTCTAATGAAGTCTCTCCTGGTAACTAAAAAAGTAACTTTTTTTCCAAAGTAACTAAAAAAGTAACTTTTTTCCCAAAGTAACTAAAAAAGTAACTTTTTTCCCAAAGTAACTAAAAAAGTAACTTTTTTCCCAAAGTAACTAAAAAAGTAACTTTTTTCGCAAAGTAACTAAAAAGTAACTTTTTTCCCAAAGTAACTAAAAAAGTAACTTTTTATACAAAGTAATTATGAAAGTAACTTTTTAAAAAAGTAATTATAAAAGTAACTTTTTAAAAAAGTAATTAAAAAAGTTACTTTTAATGACACGCTGTATTATGCCGTTTATAATTGCAGAAACTCCCTTCATCAACACTACGACTAGCGGCTGGACTCCAGCGGGATTATGCCTTATCTGACCTCAGCATCACCAGCCCTCGATTGTCTTCCTTCAGGATTTTATTTTTTATTTTATTTTATTTATTTATTACACTATATTCATCCCTTTATGGGGGAAAATGTTGTCTGCATTTGACCCATCCCTGTATATAGGGAGCAGTGGGCTGCCAATGACAGGCGCCCGGGGAGCTAGGGGTACAGTGTCTTGCGTCTTGGACACATGACACGTCCCAGTCAGGGATTGAACCTTCGACCTCGGGGTTACCAGACAACCCTCTTAACCCAGGGAGCCACGGATGGAGGATGGAGTCCAATCTCCAAAGACGTTGCACTATTCAAATTTGTACAATGTGTAATAAATTGTGAAATTCTAATGAAGTCTCTCCTGGTAACTAAAAAAGTAACTTTTTTCCCAAAGTAACTAAAAAAGTAACTTTTTTCCAAAGTAAGTAAAAAAAGTAACTTTTTTCCCAAAGTAACTAAAAAAGTAACTTTTTTCCCAAAGTAACTAAAAAAGTAACTTTTTTTCCAAAGTAACTAAAAAAGTAACTTTTTTTCCAAAGTAACTAAAAAAGTAACTTTTTTCCCAAAGTAACTAAAAAAGTAACTTTTTATACAAAGTAATTATAAAAGTAACTTTTTAAAAAAGTAATTATAAAAGTAACTTTTTAAAAAAGTAATTAAAAAAGTTACTTTTAATGACACGCTGTATTATGCCGTTTATAATTGCAGAAACTCCCTTCATCAACACTACGACCAGCGGCTGGACTCCAGCGGGATTATGCCTTATCTGACCTCAGCATCACCAGCCCTCGATTGTCTTCCTTCAGGATTTTATTTTTTATTTTATTTTATTTATTTATTACACTATATTCATCCCTTTATGGGGGAAAATGTTGTCTGCATTTGACCCATCCCTGTATATAGGGAGCAGTGGGCTGCCAATGACAGGCGCACAGTGTCTTGCGTCTTGGACACATGACACGTCCCAGTCAGGGATTGAACCTTCGACCTCAGGGTTACCAGACAACCCTCTTAACCCAGGGAGCCACGGATGGAGGATGGAGTCCAATCTCCAAAGACGTTGCACTATTCAAATTTGTACAATGTGTAATAAATTGTGAAATTCTAATGAAGTCTCTCCTGGTAACTAAAAAAGTAACTTTTTTCCCAAAGTAACTAAAAAAGTAACTTTTTTTCAAAGTAACTAAAAAAGTAACTTTTTTCCCAAAGTAACTAAAAAAGTAACTTTTTTTCCAAAGTAACTAAAAAAGTAACTTTTTTTCCAAAGTAACTAAAAAAGTAACTTTTTTCCCAAAGTAACTAAAAAAGTAACTTTTTATACAAAGTAATTATAAAAGTAACTTTTTAAAAAAGTAATTATAAAAGTAACTTTTTAAAAAAGTAATTAAAAAAGTTACTTTTAATGACACGCTGTATTATGCCGTTTATAATTGCAGAAACTCCCTTCATCAACACTACGACCAGCGGCTGGACTCCAGCGGGATTATGCCTTATCTGACCTCAGCATCACCAGCCCTCGATTGTCTTCCTTCAGGATTTTATTTTTTATTTTATTTATTTATTACACTATATTCATCCCTTTATGGGGGAAAATGTTGTCTGCATTTGACCCATCCCTGTATATAGGGAGCAGTGGGCTGCCAATGACAGGCGCCCGGGGAGCTAGGGGTACAGTGTCTTGCGTCTTGGACACATGACACGTCCCAGTCAGGGATTGAACCTTCGACCTCGGGGTTACCAGACAACCCTCTTAACCCAGGGAGCCACGGATGGAGGATGGAGTCCAATCTCCAAAGACGTTGCACTATTCAAATTTGTACAATGTGTAATAAATTGTGAAATTCTAATGAAGTCTCTCCTGGTAACTAAAAAAGTAACTTTTTTCCCAAAGTAACTAAAAAAGTAACTTTTTTTCAAAGTAAGTAAAAAAAGTAACTTTTTTCCCAAAGTAACTAAAAAAGTAACTTTTTTCCCAAAGTAACTAAAAAAGTAACTTTTTTCCCAAAGTAACTAAAAAAGTAACTTTTTTCGCAAAGTAACTAAAAAAGTAACTTTTTTCCCAAAGTAACTAAAAAAGTAACTTTTTATACAAAGTAATTATGAAAGTAACTTTTTAAAAAAGTAATTATGAAAGTAACTTTTTAAAAAAGTAATTATAAAAGTAACTTTTTAAAAAAGTAATTAAAAAAGTTACTTTTAATGACAGGCTGTATTATGCCGTTTATAATTGCAGAAACTCCCTTCATCAACACTACGACTAGCGGCTGGACTCCAGCGGGATTATGCCTTATCTGACCTCAGCATCACCAGCCCTCGATTGTCTTCCTTCAGTATTTTATTTTTTATTTTATTTTATTTATTTATTACACTATATTCATCCCTTTATGGGGGAAAATGTTGTCTGCATTTGACCCATCCCTGTATATAGGGAGCAGTGGGCTGCCAATGACAGGCGCACAGTGTCTTGCGTCTTGGACACATGACACGTCCCAGTCAGGGATTGAACCTTCGACCTCGGGGTTACCAGACAACCCTCTTAACCCAGGGAGCCACGGATGGAGGATGGAGTCCAATCTCCAAAGACGTTGCACTATTCAAATTTGTACAATGTGTAATAAATTGTGAAATTCTAATGAAGTCTCTCCTGGTAACTAAAAAAGTAACTTTTTTCCCAAAGTAACTAAAAAAGTAACTTTTTTTCCAAAGTAACTAAAAAAGTAACTTTTTTTCCAAAGTAACTAAAAAAGTAACTTTTTTCCCAAAGTAACTAAAAAAGTAACTTTTTATACAAAGTAATTATAAAAGTAACTTTTTAAAAAAGTAATTATAAAAGTAACTTTTTAAAAAAGTAATTAAAAAAGTTACTTTTAATGACACGCTGTATTATGCCGTTTATAATTGCAGAAACTCCCTTCATCAACACTACGACCAGCGGCTGGACTCCAGCGGGATTATGCCTTATCTGACCTCAGCATCACCAGCCCTCGATTGTCTTCCTTCAGGATTTTATTTTTTATTTTATTTATTTATTACACTATATTCATCCCTTTATGGGGGAAAATGTTGTCTGCATTTGACCCATCCCTGTATATAGGGAGCAGTGGGCTGCCAATGACAGGCGCCCGGGGAGCTAGGGGTACAGTGTCTTGCGTCTTGGACACATGACACGTCCCAGTCAGGGATTGAACCTTCGACCTCGGGGTTACCAGACAACCCTCTTAACCCAGGGAGCCACGGATGGAGGATGGAGTCCAATCTCCAAAGACGTTGCACTATTCAAATTTGTACAATGTGTAATAAATTGTGAAATTCTAATGAAGTCTCTCCTGGTAACTAAAAAAGTAACTTTTTTCCCAAAGTAACTAAAAAAGGAACTTTTTTTCAAAGTAAGTAAAAAAAGTAACTTTTTTCCCAAAGTAACTAAAAAAGTAACTTTTTTCCCAAAGTAACTAAAAAAGTAACTTTTTTCCCAAAGTAACTAAAAAAGTAACTTTTTTCGCAAAGTAACTAAAAAAGTAACTTTTTTCCCAAAGTAACTAAAAAAGTAACTTTTTATACAAAGTAATTATGAAAGTAACTTTTTAAAAAAGTAATTATGAAAGTAACTTTTTAAAAAAGTAATTATAAAAGTAACTTTTTAAAAAAGTAATTAAAAAAGTTACTTTTAATGACAGGCTGTATTATGCCGTTTATAATTGCAGAAACTCCCTTCATCAACACTACGACTAGCGGCTGGACTCCAGCGGGATTATGCCTTATCTGACCTCAGCATCACCAGCCCTCGATTGTCTTCCTTCAGTATTTTATTTTTTATTTTATTTTATTTATTTATTACACTATATTCATCCCTTTATGGGGGAAAATGTTGTCTGCATTTGACCCATCCCTGTATATAGGGAGCAGTGGGCTGCCAATGACAGGCGCACAGTGTCTTGCGTCTTGGACACATGACACGTCCCAGTCAGGGATTGAACCTTCGACCTCGGGGTTACCAGACAACCCTCTTAACCCAGGGAGCCACGGATGGAGGATGGAGTCCAATCTCCAAAGACGTTGCACTATTCAAATTTGTACAATGTGTAATAAATTGTGAAATTCTAATGAAGTCTCTCCTGGTAACTAAAAAAGTAACTTTTTTCCCAAAGTAACTAAAAAAGTAACTTTTTTTCAAAGTAACTAAAAAAGTAACTTTTTTCCCAAAGTAACTAAAAAAGTAACTTTTTTTCCAAAGTAACTAAAAAAGTAACTTTTTTTCCAAAGTAACTAAAAAAGTAACTTTTTTCCCAAAGTAACTAAAAAAGTAACTTTTTATACAAAGTAATTATAAAAGTAACTTTTTAAAAAAGTAATTATAAAAGTAACTTTTTAAAAAAGTAATTAAAAAAGTTACTTTTAATGACACGCTGTATTATGCCGTTTATAATTGCAGAAACTCCCTTCATCAACACTACGACCAGCGGCTGGACTCCAGCGGGATTATGCCTTATCTGACCTCAGCATCACCAGCCCTCGATTGTCTTCCTTCAGGATTTTATTTTTTATTTTATTTTATTTATTTATTACACTATATTCATCCCTTTATGGGGGAAAATGTTGTCTGCATTTGACCCATCCCTGTATATAGGGAGCAGTGGGCTGCCAATGACAGGCGCACAGTGTCTTGCGTCTTGGACACATGACACGTCCCAGTCAGGGATTGAACCTTCGACCTCAGGGTTACCAGACAACCCTCTTAACCCAGGGAGCCACGGATGGAGGATGGAGTCCAATCTCCAAAGACGTTGCACTATTCAAATTTGTACAATGTGTAATAAATTGTGAAATTCTAATGAAGTCTCTCCTGGTAACTAAAAAAGTAACTTTTTTCCCAAAGTAACTAAAAAAGTAACTTTTTTTCAAAGTAACTAAAAAAGTAACTTTTTTCCCAAAGTAACTAAAAAAGTAACTTTTTTTCCAAAGTAACTAAAAAAGTAACTTTTTTTCCAAAGTAACTAAAAAAGTAACTTTTTTCCCAAAGTAACTAAAAAAGTAACTTTTTATACAAAGTAATTATAAAAGTAACTTTTTAAAAAAGTAATTATAAAAGTAACTTTTTAAAAAAGTAATTAAAAAAGTTACTTTTAATGACACGCTGTATTATGCCGTTTATAATTGCAGAAACTCCCTTCATCAACACTACGACCAGCGGCTGGACTCCAGCGGGATTATGCCTTATCTGACCTCAGCATCACCAGCCCTCGATTGTCTTCCTTCAGGATTTTATTTTTTATTTTATTTATTTATTAGACTATATTTATCCCTTCATGGGGGAAAATTTTCTCTGCATTTGACCCATCCCTGTATATAGGGAGCAGTGGGCTGCCAATGACAGGCGGCCGGGGGGCTAGGGGTACATGTCTTGCGTCTTGGACACATGACACGTCCCAGTCAAGGATTGAACCTTCGACCTTGCGGTTACCAGACAACCATCTTAACCCAGGGAGCCACGGATGGAGGATGGAGTCCAATCTCCAAAGACGTTGCAGTATTCAAATTTGTACAATGTGTAATAAATTGTGAAATTCTAATGAAGTCTCTCCTGGTAACTAAAAAAGTAACTTTTTTCCCAAAGTAACTAAAAAAGTAACTTTTTTCCCAAAGTAACTAAAAAAGTAACTTTTTTCCCAAAGTAACTAAAAAAGTAACTTTTTATACAAAGTAATTATAAAAGTAACTTTTTAAAAAAGTAATTAAAAAGTTACTTTTAATGACACGCTGTATTATGCCGTTTATAATTACAGAAACTCCCTTCATCAACACTACGACCAGCGGCTGGACTCCAGCGGGATTATGCCTTATCTGACCTCAGCATCACCAGCCCTCGATTGTCTTCCTTCAGGATTTTATTTTTTATTTTATTTTATTTATTTATTACACTATATTTATCCCTTCATGGGGGAAAATTTTCTCTGCATTTGACCCATCCCTGTATATAGGGAGCAGTGGGCTGCCAATGACAGGCGGCCGGGGGGCTAGGGGTACAGTGTCTTGCGTCTTGGACACATGACACGTCCCAGTCAAAGATTGAACCTTCGACCTTGCGGTTACCAGACAACCCTCTTAACCCAGGGAGCCACGGATGGAGGATGGAGTCCAATCTCCAAAGACGTTGCACTATTCAAATTTGTACAATGTGTAATAAATTGTGAAATTCTAATGAAGTCTCTCCTGGTAACTAAAAAAGTAACTTTTTTCCCAAAGTAACTAAAAAAGTAACTTTTTTTCCAAAGTAACTAAAAAAGTAACTTTTTTCCCAAAGTAACTAAAAAAGTTACTTTTTATACAAAGTAATTATAAAAGTAACTTTTTAAAAAAGTAATTAAAAAGTTACTTTTAATGACACGCTGTATTATGCCGTTTATAATTACAGAAACTCCCTTCATCAACACTACGACCAGCGGCTGGACTCCAGCGGGATTATGCCTTATCTGACCTCAGCATCACCAGCCCTCGATTGTCTTCCTTCAGGATTTTATTTTTTATTTTATTTTATTTATTTATTACACTATATTTATCCCTTCATGGGGGAAAATGTTCTCTGCATTTGACCCATCCCTGTATATAGGGAGCAGTGGGCTGCCAATGACAGGCGGCCGGGGGGCTAGGGGTACAGTGTCTTGGACACATGACACGTCCCAGTCAAAGATTGAACCTTCGACCTTGCGGTTACCAGACAACCCTCTTAACCCAGGGAGCCACGGATGGAGGATGGAGTCCAATCTCCAAAGACGTTGCACTATTCAAATTTGTATAATGTGTAATAAATTTTGAAATTCTAATGAAGTCTCTCCTGGTAACTAAAAAAGTAACTTTTTTTCCAAAGTAACTAAAAAAGTAACTTTTTTCCCAAAGTAACTAAAAAAGTAACTTTTTTCCCAAAGTAACTAAAAAAGTAACTTTTTTCCCAAAGTAACTAAAAAAGTAACTTTTTTCGCAAAGTAACTAAAAAAGTAACTTTTTTCCCAAAGTAACTAAAAAAGTAACTTTTTATACAAAGTAATTATGAAAGTAACTTTTTAAAAAAGTAATTATAAAAGTAACTTTTTAAAAAAGTTATTAAAAAAGTTACTTTTAATGACACGCTGTATTATGCCGTTTATAATTGCAGAAACTCCCTTCATCAACACTACGACTAGCGGCTGGACTCCAGCGGGATTATGCCTTATCTGACCTCAGCATCACCAGCCCTCGATTGTCTTCCTTCAGGATTTTATTTTTTATTTTATTTTATTTATTTATTACACTATATTCATCCCTTTATGGGGGAAAATGTTGTCTGCATTTGACCCATCCCTGTATATAGGGAGCAGTGGGCTGCCAATGACAGGCGCCCGGGGAGCTAGGGGTACAGTGTCTTGCGTCTTGGACACATGACACGTCCCAGTCAGGGATTGAACCTTCGACCTCGGGGTTACCAGACAACCCTCTTAACCCAGGGAGCCACGGATGGAGGATGGAGTCCAATCTCCAAAGACGTTGCACTATTCAAATTTGTACAATGTGTAATAAATTGTGAAATTCTAATGAAGTCTCTCCTGGTAACTAAAAAAGTAACTTTTTTCCCAAAGTAACTAAAAAAGTAACTTTTTTTCAAAGTAACTAAAAAAGTAACTTTTTTCCCAAAGTAACTAAAAAAGTAACTTTTTTCCCAAAGTAACTAAAAAAGTAACTTTTTTCCCAAAGTAACTAAAAAAGTAACTTTTTTCGCAAAGTAACTAAAAAAGTAACTTTTTTCCCAAAGTAACTAAAAAAGTAACTTTTTATACAAAGTAATTATGAAAGTAACTTTTTAAAAAAGTAATTATGAAAGTAACTTTTTAAAAAAGTAATTATAAAAGTAAATTTTTAAAAAAGTAATTAAAAAAGTTACTTTTAATGACAGGCTGTATTATGCCGTTTATAATTGCAGAAACTCCCTTCATCAACACTACGACTAGCGGCTGGACTCCAGCGGGATTATGCCTTATCTGACCTCAGCATCACCAGCCCTCGATTGTCTTCCTTCAGGATTTTATTTTTTATTTTATTTTATTTATTTATTACACTATATTCATCCCTTTATGGGGGAAAATGTTGTCTGCATTTGACCCATCCCTGTATATAGGGAGCAGTGGGCTGCCAATGACAGGCGCACAGTGTCTTGCGTCTTGGACACATGACACGTCCCAGTCAGGGATTGAACCTTCGACCTCGGGGTTACCAGACAACCCTCTTAACCCAGGGAGCCACGGATGGAGGATGGAGTCCAATCTCCAAAGACGTTGCACTATTCAAATTTGTACAATGTGTAATAAATTGTGAAATTCTAATGAAGTCTCTCCTGGTAACTAAAAAAGTAACTTTTTTCCCAAAGTAACTAAAAAAGTAACTTTTTTTCAAAGTAACTAAAAAAGTAACTTTTTTCCCAAAGTAACTAAAAAAGTAACTTTTTTTCCAAAGTAACTAAAAAAGTAACTTTTTTTCCAAAGTAACTAAAAAAGTAACTTTTTTCCCAAAGTAACTAAAAAAGTAACTTTTTATACAAAGTAATTATGAAAGTAACTTTTTAAAAAAGTAATTATAAAAGTAACTTTTTAAAAAAGTAATTAAAAAAGTTACTTTTAATGACACGCTGTATTATGCCGTTTATAATTGCAGAAACTCCCTTCATCAACACTACGACCAGCGGCTGGACTCCAGCGGGATTATGCCTTATCTGACCTCAGCATCACCAGCCCTCGATTGTCTTCCTTCAGGATTTTATTTTTTATTTTATTTATTTATTACACTATATTTATCCCTTCATGGGGGAAAATTTTCTCTGCATTTGACCCATCCCTGTATATAGGGAGCAGTGGGCTGCCAATGACAGGCGGCCGGGGGGCTAGGGGTACAGTGTCTTGCGTCTTGGACACATGACACGTCCCAGTCAAGGATTGAACCTTCGACCTTGCGGTTACCAGACAACCATCTTAACCCAGGGAGCCACGGATGGAGGATGGAGTCCAATCTCCAAAGACGTTGCAGTATTCAAATTTGTACAATGTGTAATAAATTGTGAAATTCTAATGAAGTCTCTCCTGGTAACTAAAAAAGTAACTTTTTTCCCAAAGTAACTAAAAAAGTAACTTTTTTCCCAAAGTAACTAAAAAAGTAACTTTTTTCCCAAAGTAACTAAAAAAGTAACTTTTTATACAAAGTAATTATAAAAGTAACTTTTTAAAAAAGTAATTAAAAAGTTACTTTTAATGACACGCTGTATTATGCCGTTTATAATTACAGAAACTCCCTTCATCAACACTACGACCAGCGGCTGGACTCCAGCGGGATTATGCCTTATCTGACTTCAGCATCACCAGCCCTCGATTGTCTTCCTTCAGGATTTTATTTTTTATTTTATTTATTTATTACACTATATTTATCCCTTTATGGGGGAAAATTTTCTCTGCATTTGACCCATCCCTGTATATAGGGAGCAGTGGGCTGCCAATGACAGGCGGCCGGGGGGCTAGGGGTACAGTGTCTTGCGTCTTGGACACATGACACGTCCCAGTCAAGGATTGAACCTTCGACCTTGCGGTTACCAGACAACCATCTTAACCCAGGGAGCCACGGATGGAGGATGGAGTCCAATCTCCAAAGACGTTGCACTATTCAAATTTGTACAATGTGTAATAAATTGTGAAATTCTAATGAAGTCTCTCCTGGTAACTAAAAAAGTAACTTTTTTCCCAAAGTAACTAAAAAAGTAACTTTTTTCCCAAAGTAACTAAAAAAGTAACTTTTTATACAAAGTAATTATAAAAGTAACTTTTTAAAAAAGTAATTAAAAAGTTACTTTTAATGACACGCTGTATTATGCCGTTTATAATTACAGAAACTCCCTTCATCAACACTACGACCAGCGGCTGGACTCCAGCGGGATTATGCCTTATCTGACCTCAGCATCACCAGCCCTCGATTGTCTTCCTTCAGGATTTTATTTTTTATTTTATTTATTTATTACACTATATTTATCCCTTTATAGGGGAAAATGTTGTCTGCATTTGACCCATCCCTGTATATAGGGAGCAGTGGGCTGCCAATGACAGGCGCCCGGGGAGCTAAGGGTACAGTGTCTTGCGTCTTGGATACATGACACGTCCCAGTCAAGGATTGAACCTTCGACCTCGGGGTTACCAGACAACCCTCTTAACCCAGGGAGCCACGGATGGAGGATGGAGTCCAATCTCCAAAGACGTTGCACTATTCAAATTTGTACAATGTGTAATAAATTGTGAAATTCTAATGAGGTCTCTCCTGGTTGAATTACTTTTATGTGACTGTTTTCGACATTCTATAATAAGACTGTTTTTGACTTTTTTCGACATGCTGTACTATAACTAAGTTAAGTTGAGTAACTTCAAAAATGAAGTAACTTCAAAAGTAACTTTAAAAATAAAGTAACTTCAAAAGTAACTTTAAAAAATAAAGTAACTCAAAAGTAACTAAAAATAAAGAGTAACTTTTAAAATGAAGTAACTCAAAAAGTAACTCAAAATAAAGAGTAACTTTTAAAATGAAGTAACTTTAAAAATAGAGTAACTTTTATAGACATGCTATACTATGACTTTTTATGATTGTTTCATCATGTTAAACTGACTTGTCGACATGCTACTAAGTACGACATGCTATACTATGCCGTTTATAACTGCAGAAACTCCCTTCATCAACACCACGACCAGTGGCTGGACTCCAGTGGGATTATGCCTTATCTGACCTCAGCATCACCAGCCCTCGATTGACTTCCTTCAGGATGGAGTCCAATCGCCAAAGACGTTGCACTAATCAAATTCGTACAATGTGTAAAAAATGATTGTGAAATTCTAATGAAGTCTCTCCTGGTTGAATGGTTGACTTTTATGACTTTTTTCAACATGCTGTACTATGACTTTTTAATTAAATTAAGTTGAGTATCTTCTAAAATAAAGTAACTTAAAAAGTATCTTCAAAAATGAAGTAACTAAAAAAATAACTTTTTTTCCAAAGTAACTAAAAGCTAGGGGTACAGTGTCTTGCTCAGGGACACCTGGACACATGACACTTCCCAGTCAAGGATTGAACCTTCGACCTTGCGGTTACCAGACAACCCTCTTAACCCAGGGAGCCACGGATGGAGGATGGAGTCCAATCTCCAAAGACGTTGCACTATTCAAATTTGTACAATGTGTAATAAATGATTGTGAAATTCTAATGAAGTCTCTCCTGGTTGAATGGTTGACTTTTATGACTTTTTTCAACATGCTGTACTATGACTTTTTAATTAAATTAAGTTGAGTATCTTCTAAAATAAAGTAACTTAAAAAGTATCTTCAAAAATGAAGTAACTAAAAAAATAACTTTTTTTCCAAAGTAACTAAAAGCTAGGGGTACAGTGTCTTGCTCAGGGACACCTGGACACATGACACTTCCCAGTCAAGGATTGAACCTTCGACCTTGCGGTTACCAGACAACCCTCTTAACCCAGGGAGCCACGGATGGAGGATGGAGTCCAATCTCCAAAGACGTTGCACTATTCAAATTTGTACAATGTGTAATAAATTGTGAAATTCTAATGAAGTCTCTCCTGGTAACTAAAAAAGTAACTTTTTTTCCAAACTAAAAAAGTAACTTTTTTCCCAAAGTAACTAAAAAAGTAACTTTTTTCCCAAAGTAACTAAAAAAGTAACTTTTTTCCCAAAGTAACTAAAAAAGTAACTTTTTTCCCAAAGTAACTAAAAAAGTAACTTTTTTCCCAAAGTAACTAAAAAAGTAACTTTTTTCCCAAAGTAACTAAAAAAGTAACTTTTTTCCCAAAGTAACCAAAAAAGTAACTTTTTTCCCAAAGTAACTAAAAAAGTAACTTTTTAAAAAAGTAATTAAAAAAGTTACTTTTAATGACACGCTGTATTATGCCGTTTATAATTGCAGAAACTCCCTTCATCAACACTACGACCAGTGGCTGGACTCCAGCGGGATTATGCCTTATCTGACCTCAGCATCACCAGCCCTCGATTGTCTTCCTTCAGGATTTTATTTTTTATTTTATTTATTTATTACACTATATTTATCCCTTCATGGGGGAAAATTTTCTCCGCATTTGACCCATCCCTGTATATAGGGAGCAGTGGGCTGCCAATGACAGGCGCCCGGGGAGCTAGGGGTACAGTGTCTTGCGTCTTGGACACATGACACGTCCCAGTCAAGGATTGAACCTTCGACCTTGGGGTTACCAGACAACCCTCTTAACCCAGGGAGCCACGGATGGAGGATGGATTCCAATCTCCAAAGACGTTGCACTATTCAAATTTGTACAATGTGTAATAAATTGTGAAATTCTAATGAAGTCTCTCCTGGTAACTAAAAAAGTAACTTTTTTCCCAAAGTAACTAAAAAAGTAACTTTTTTTCCAAAGTAACTAAAAAAGTAACTTTTTTCCCAAAGTAACTAAAAAAGTAACTTTTTTCCCAAAGTAACTAAAAAAGTAACTTTTTTCCCAAAGTAACTAAAAAAGTAACTTTTTAAAAAGAGTAATTATAAAAGTAACTTTTTAAAAAAGTAATTAAAAAAGTTACTTTTAATGACACGCTGTATTATGCCGTTTATAATTGCAGAAACTCCCTTCATCAACACTACGACCAGTGGCTGGACTCCAGCGGGATTATGCCTTATCTGACCTCAGCATCACCAGCCCTCGATTGTCTTCCTTCAGGATTTTATTTTTTATTTTATTTATTTATTACACTATATTTAGCCCTTCATGGGGGAAAATTTTCTCCGCATTTGACCCATCCCTGTATATAGGGAGCAGTGGGCTGCCAATGACAGGCGCCCGGGGAGCTAGGGGTACAGTGTCTTGCGTCTTGGACACATGACACGTCCCAGTCAAGGATTGAACCTTCGACCTTGGGGTTACCAGACAACCCTCTTAACCCAGGGAGCCACGGATGGAGGATGGATTCCAATCTCCAAAGACGTTGCACTATTCAAATTTGTACAATGTGTAATAAATTGTGAAATTCTAATGAAGTCTCTCCTGGTAACTAAAAAAGTAACTTTTTTCCCAAAGTAACTAAAAAAGTAACTTTTTTTCCAAAGTAACTAAAAAAGTAACTTTTTTCCCAAAGTAACTAAAAAAGTAACTTTTTTTCCAAAGTAACTAAAAAAGTAACTTTTTTCCCAAAGTAACTAAAAAAGTAACTTTTTTCCCAAAGTAACTAAAAAAGTAACTTTTTTTCCAAAGTAACTAAAAAAGTAACTTTTTTCCCAAAGTAACTAAAAAAGTAACTTTAAAAAAAAAGTAATTATAAAAGTAACTTTTTAAAAAAAGTAACTAAAAAAGTAACTTTTTTCCCAAAGTAACTAAAAAAGTAACTTTTTTTCCAAAGTAACTAAAAAAGTAATTTTTTTCCCAAAGTAACTAAAAAAGTAACTTTTAAAAAAAAGTAATTATAAAAGTAACTTTTTAAAAAAAGTAACTAAAAAAGTAACTTTTTTCCCAAAGTAACTAAAAAAGTAACTTTTTTTCCAAAGTAACTAAAAAAGTAACTTTTTTCCCAAAGTAACTAAAAAAGTAACTTTTTTCCCAAAGTAACTAAAAAAGTAACTTTTTAAAAAAAGTAATTATAAAAGTAACTTTTTAAAAAAGTAATTAAAAAAGTTACTTTTAATGACACGCTGTATTATTCCGTTTATAATTACAGAAACTCCCTTCATCAACACTACGACCAGCGGCTGGACTCCAGCGGGATTATGCCTTATCTGACCTCAGCATCACCAGCCCTCGATTGTCTTCCTTCAGGATTTTATTTTTTATTTTATTTATTTATTACACTATATTTATCCCTTTATAGGGGAAAATGTTGTCTGCATTTGACCCATCCCTGTATATAGGGAGCAGTGGGCTGCCAATGACAGGCGCCCGGGGAGCTAAGGGTACAGTGTCTTGCGTCTTGGATACATGACACGTCCCAGTCAAGGATTGAACCTTCGACCTCGGGGTTACCAGACAACCCTCTTAACCCAGGGAGCCACGGATGGAGGATGGAGTCCAATCTCCAAAGACGTTGCACTATTCAAATTTGTACAATGTGTAATAAATTGTGAAATTCTAATGAGGTCTCTCCTGGTTGAATTACTTTTATGTGACTGTTTTCGACATTCTATAATAAGACTGTTTTTGACTTTTTTCGACATGCTGTACTATAACTAAGTTAAGTTGAGTAACTTCAAAAATGAAGTAACTTCAAAAGTAACTTTAAAAATAAAGTAACTTCAAAAGTAACTTTAAAAAATAAAGTAACTCAAAAGTAACTAAAAATAAAGAGTAACTTTTAAAATGAAGTAACTCAAAAAGTAACTCAAAATAAAGAGTAACTTTTAAAATGAAGTAACTTTAAAAATAGAGTAACTTTTATAGACATGCTATACTATGACTTTTTATGATTGTTTCATCATGTTAAACTGACTTGTCGACATGCTACTAAGTACGACATGCTATACTATGCCGTTTATAACTGCAGAAACTCCCTTCATCAACACCACGACCAGTGGCTGGACTCCAGTGGGATTATGCCTTATCTGACCTCAGCATCACCAGCCCTCGATTGACTTCCTTCAGGATGGAGTCCAATCGCCAAAGACGTTGCACTAATCAAATTCGTACAATGTGTAAAAAATGATTGTGAAATTCTAATGAAGTCTCTCCTGGTTGAATGGTTGACTTTTATGACTTTTTTCAACATGCTGTACTATGACTTTTTAATTAAATTAAGTTGAGTATCTTCTAAAATAAAGTAACTTAAAAAGTATCTTCAAAAATGAAGTAACTAAAAAAATAACTTTTTTTCCAAAGTAACTAAAAGCTAGGGGTACAGTGTCTTGCTCAGGGACACCTGGACACATGACACTTCCCAGTCAAGGATTGAACCTTCGACCTTGCGGTTACCAGACAACCCTCTTAACCCAGGGAGCCACGGATGGAGGATGGAGTCCAATCTCCAAAGACGTTGCACTATTCAAATTTGTACAATGTGTAATAAATGATTGTGAAATTCTAATGAAGTCTCTCCTGGTTGAATGGTTGACTTTTATGACTTTTTTCAACATGCTGTACTATGACTTTTTAATTAAATTAAGTTGAGTATCTTCTAAAATAAAGTAACTTAAAAAGTATCTTCAAAAATGAAGTAACTAAAAAAATAACTTTTTTTCCAAAGTAACTAAAAGCTAGGGGTACAGTGTCTTGCTCAGGGACACCTGGACACATGACACTTCCCAGTCAAGGATTGAACCTTCGACCTTGCGGTTACCAGACAACCCTCTTAACCCAGGGAGCCACGGATGGAGGATGGAGTCCAATCTCCAAAGACGTTGCACTATTCAAATTTGTACAATGTGTAATAAATTGTGAAATTCTAATGAAGTCTCTCCTGGTAACTAAAAAAGTAACTTTTTTTCCAAACTAAAAAAGTAACTTTTTTCCCAAAGTAACTAAAAAAGTAACTTTTTTCCCAAAGTAACTAAAAAAGTAACTTTTTTCCCAAAGTAACTAAAAAAGTAACTTTTTTCCCAAAGTAACTAAAAAAGTAACTTTTTTCCCAAAGTAACTAAAAAAGTAACTTTTTTCCCAAAGTAACTAAAAAAGTAACTTTTTTCCCAAAGTAACTAAAAAAGTAACTTTTTAAAAAGAGTAATTATAAAAGTAACTTTTTAAAAAAGTAATTAAAAAAGTTACTTTTAATGACACGCTGTATTATGCCGTTTATAATTGCAGAAACTCCCTTCATCAACACTACGACCAGTGGCTGGACTCCAGCGGGATTATGCCTTATCTGACCTCAGCATCACCAGCCCTCGATTGTCTTCCTTCAGGATTTTATTTTTTATTTTATTTATTTATTACACTATATTTATCCCTTCATGGGGGAACATTTTCTCCGCATTTGACCCATCCCTGTATATAGGGAGCAGTGGGCTGCCAATGACAGGCGCCCGGGGAGCTAGGGGTACAGTGTCTTGCGTCTTGGACACATGACACGTCCCAGTCAAGGATTGAACCTTCGACCTTGGGGTTACCAGACAACCCTCTTAACCCAGGGAGCCACGGATGGAGGATGGATTCCAATCTCCAAAGACGTTGCACTATTCAAATTTGTACAATGTGTAATAAATTGTGAAATTCTAATGAAGTCTCTCCTGGTAACTAAAAAAGTAACTTTTTTCCCAAAGTAACTAAAAAAGTAACTTTTTTTCCAAAGTAACTAAAAAAGTAACTTTTTTCCCAAAGTAACTAAAAAAGTAACTTTTTTCCCAAAGTAACTAAAAAAGTAACTTTTTTCCCAAAGTAACTAAAAAAGTAACTTTTTTCCCAAAGTAACTAAAAAAGTAACTTTTTTCCCAAAGTAACTAAAAAAGTAACTTTTTAAAAAGAGTAATTATAAAAGTAACTTTTTAAAAAAGTAATTAAAAAAGTTACTTTTAATGACACGCTGTATTATGCCGTTTATAATTGCAGAAACTCCCTTCATCAACACTACGACCAGTGGCTGGACTCCAGCGGGATTATGCCTTATCTGACCTCAGCATCACCAGCCCTCGATTGTCTTCCTTCAGGATTTTATTTTTTATTTTATTTATTTATTACACTATATTTAGCCCTTCATGGGGGAAAATTTTCTCCGCATTTGACCCATCCCTGTATATAGGGAGCAGTGGGCTGCCAATGACAGGCGCCCGGGGAGCTAGGGGTACAGTGTCTTGCGTCTTGGACACATGACACGTCCCAGTCAAGGATTGAACCTTCGACCTTGGGGTTACCAGACAACCCTCCTAACCCAGGGAGCCACGGATGGAGGATGGAGTCCAATCTCCAAAGACGTTGCACTATTCAAATTTGTACAATGTGTAATAAATTGTGAAATTCTAATGAAGTCTCTCCTGGTAACTAAAAAAGTAACTTTTTTCCCAAAGTAACTAAAAAAGTAACTTTTTTTCCAAAGTAACTAAAAAAGTAACTTTTTTCCCAAAGTAACTAAAAAAGTAACTTTTTTCCCAAAGTAACTAAAAAAGTAACTTTTTTCCCAAAGTAACTAAAAAAGTAACTTTTTTTCCAAAGTAACTAAAAAAGTAACTTTTTTCCCAAAGTAACTAAAAAAGTAACTTTTTTCCCAAAGTAACTAAAAACGTAACTTTTTATACAAAGTAATTATAAAAGTAACTTTTTAAAAAAGTAATTAAAAAGTTACTTTTAATGACACGCTGTATTATGCCGTTTATAATTACAGAAACTCCCTTCATCAACACTACGACCAGCGGCTGGACTCCAGCGGGATTATGCCTTATCTGACTTCAGCATCACCAGCCCTCGATTGTCTTCCTTCAGGATTTTATTTTTTATTTTATTTATTTATTACACTATATTTATCCCTTTATGGGGGAAAATTTTCTCTGCATTTGACCCATCCCTGTATATAGGGAGCAGTGGGCTGCCAATGACAGGCGGCCGGGGGGCTAGGGGTACAGTGTCTTGCGTCTTGGACACATGACACGTCCCAGTCAAGGATTGAACCTTCGACCTTGCGGTTACCAGACAACCATCTTAACCCAGGGAGCCACGGATGGAGGATGGAGTCCAATCTCCAAAGACGTTGCACTATTCAAATTTGTACAATGTGTAATAAATTGTGAAATTCTAATGAAGTCTCTCCTGGTAACTAAAAAAGTAACTTTTTTCCCAAAGTAACTAAAAAAGTAACTTTTTTCCCAAAGTAACTAAAAAAGTAACTTTTTATACAAAGTAATTATAAAAGTAACTTTTTAAAAAAGTAATTAAAAAGTTACTTTTAATGACACGCTGTATTATGCCGTTTATAATTACAGAAACTCCCTTCATCAACACTACGACCAGCGGCTGGACTCCAGCGGGATTATGCCTTATCTGACCTCAGCATCACCAGCCCTCGATTGTCTTCCTTCAGGATTTTATTTTTTATTTTATTTATTTATTACACTATATTTATCCCTTTATAGGGGAAAATGTTGTCTGCATTTGACCCATCCCTGTATATAGGGAGCAGTGGGCTGCCAATGACAGGCGCCCGGGGAGCTAAGGGTACAGTGTCTTGCGTCTTGGATACATGACACGTCCCAGTCAAGGATTGAACCTTCGACCTCGGGGTTACCAGACAACCCTCTTAACCCAGGGAGCCACTTCAAAGTAACTTCAAAAATGAAGTAACTTCAAAAGTAACTTTAAAAATAAAGTAACTTCAAAAGTAACTTTAAAAAATAAAGTAACTCAAAAGTAACTAAAAATAAAGAGTAACTTTTAAAATGAAGTAACTCAAAAAGTAACTCAAAATAAAGAGTAACTTTTAAAATGAAGTAACTTTAAAAATAGAGTAACTTTTATAGACATGCTATACTATGACTTTTTATGATTGTTTCATCATGTTAAACTGACTTGTCGACATGCTACTAAGTACGACATGCTATACTATGCCGTTTATAACTGCAGAAACTCCCTTCATCAACACCACGACCAGTGGCTGGACTCCAGTGGGATTATGCCTTATCTGACCTCAGCATCACCAGCCCTCGATTGACTTCCTTCAGGATGGAGTCCAATCGCCAAAGACGTTGCACTAATCAAATTCGTACAATGTGTAAAAAATGATTGTGAAATTCTAATGAAGTCTCTCCTGGTTGAATGGTTGACTTTTATGACTTTTTTCAACATGCTGTACTATGACTTTTTAATTAAATTAAGTTGAGTATCTTCTAAAATAAAGTAACTTAAAAAGTATCTTCAAAAATGAAGTAACTAAAAAAATAACTTTTTTTCCAAAGTAACTAAAAGCTAGGGGTACAGTGTCTTGCTCAGGGACACCTGGACACATGACACTTCCCAGTCAAGGATTGAACCTTCGACCTTGCGGTTACCAGACAACCCTCTTAACCCAGGGAGCCACGGATGGAGGATGGAGTCCAATCTCCAAAGACGTTGCACTATTCAAATTTGTACAATGTGTAATAAATGATTGTGAAATTCTAATGAAGTCTCTCCTGGTTGAATGGTTGACTTTTATGACTTTTTTCAACATGCTGTACTATGACTTTTTAATTAAATTAAGTTGAGTATCTTCTAAAATAAAGTAACTTAAAAAGTATCTTCAAAAATGAAGTAACTAAAAAAATAACTTTTTTTCCAAAGTAACTAAAAGCTAGGGGTACAGTGTCTTGCTCAGGGACACCTGGACACATGACACTTTCCAGTCAAGGATTGAACCTTCGACCTTGCGGTTACCAGACAACCCTCTTAACCCAGGGAGCCACGGATGGAGGATGGAGTCCAATCTCCAAAGACGTTGCACTATTCAAATTTGTACAATGTGTAATAAATTGTGAAATTCTAATGAAGTCTCTCCTGGTAACTAAAAAAGTAACTTTTTTTCCAAACTAAAAAAGTAACTTTTTTCCCAAAGTAACTAAAAAAGTAACTTTTTTCCCAAAGTAACTAAAAAAGTAACTTTTTTCCCAAAGTAACTAAAAAAGTAACTTTTTTCCCAAAGTAACTAAAAAAGTAACTTTTTTCCCAAAGTAACTAAAAAAGTAACTTTTTTCCCAAAGTAACTAAAAAAGTAACTTTTTTCCCAAAGTAACCAAAAAAGTAACTTTTTTCCCAAAGTAACTAAAAAAGTAACTTTTTAAAAAAGTAATTAAAAAAGTTACTTTTAATGACACGCTGTATTATGCCGTTTATAATTGCAGAAACTCCCTTCATCAACACTACGACCAGTGGCTGGACTCCAGCGGGATTATGCCTTATCTGACCTCAGCATCACCAGCCCTCGATTGTCTTCCTTCAGGATTTTATTTTTTATTTTATTTATTTATTACACTATATTTATCCCTTCATGGGGGAAAATTTTCTCCGCATTTGACCCATCCCTGTATATAGGGAGCAGTGGGCTGCCAATGACAGGCGCCCGGGGAGCTAGGGGTACAGTGTCTTGCGTCTTGGACACATGACACGTCCCAGTCAAGGATTGAACCTTCGACCTTGGGGTTACCAGACAACCCTCTTAACCCAGGGAGCCACGGATGGAGGATGGATTCCAATCTCCAAAGACGTTGCACTATTCAAATTTGTACAATGTGTAATAAATTGTGAAATTCTAATGAAGTCTCTCCTGGTAACTAAAAAAGTAACTTTTTTCCCAAAGTAACTAAAAAAGTAACTTTTTTTCCAAAGTAACTAAAAAAGTAACTTTTTTCCCAAAGTAACTAAAAAAGTAACTTTTTTCCCAAAGTAACTAAAAAAGTAACTTTTTTCCCAAAGTAACTAAAAAAGTAACTTTTTAAAAAGAGTAATTATAAAAGTAACTTTTTAAAAAAGTAATTAAAAAAGTTACTTTTAATGACACGCTGTATTATGCCGTTTATAATTGCAGAAACTCCCTTCATCAACACTACGACCAGTGGCTGGACTCCAGCGGGATTATGCCTTATCTGACCTCAGCATCACCAGCCCTCGATTGTCTTCCTTCAGGATTTTATTTTTTATTTTATTTATTTATTACACTATATTTAGCCCTTCATGGGGGAAAATTTTCTCCGCATTTGACCCATCCCTGTATATAGGGAGCAGTGGGCTGCCAATGACAGGCGCCCGGGGAGCTAGGGGTACAGTGTCTTGCGTCTTGGACACATGACACGTCCCAGTCAAGGATTGAACCTTCGACCTTGGGGTTACCAGACAACCCTCTTAACCCAGGGAGCCACGGATGGAGGATGGATTCCAATCTCCAAAGACGTTGCACTATTCAAATTTGTACAATGTGTAATAAATTGTGAAATTCTAATGAAGTCTCTCCTGGTAACTAAAAAAGTAACTTTTTTCCCAAAGTAACTAAAAAAGTAACTTTTTTTCCAAAGTAACTAAAAAAGTAACTTTTTTCCTAAAGTAACTAAAAAAGTAACTTTTTTCCCAAAGTAACTAAAAAAGTAACTTTTTTTCCAAAGTAACTAAAAAAGTAACTTTTTTCCCAAAGTAACTAAAAAAGTAACTTTTTAAAAAAAGTAATTATAAAAGTAACTTTTTAAAAAAGTAATTAAAAAAGTTACTTTTTTCCCAAAGTAACTAAAAAAGTAACTTTTTTTCCAAAGTAACTAAAAAAGTAATTTTTTTCCCAAAGTAACTAAAAAAGTAACTTTAAAAAAAAAGTAATTATAAAAGTAACTTTTTAAAAAAAGTAACTAAAAAAGTAACTTTTTTCCCAAAGTAACTAAAAAAGTAACTTTTTTTCCAAAGTAACTAAAAAAGTAACTTTTTTCCCAAAGTAACTAAAAAAGTAACTTTTTTCCCAAAGTAACTAAAAAAGTAACTTTTTAAAAAAAGTAATTATAAAAGTAACTTTTTAAAAAAGTAATTAAAAAAGTTACTTTTAATGACACGCTGTATTATGCCGTTTATAATTGCAGAAACTCCCTTCATCAACACTACGACCAGCGGCTGGACTCCAGCGGGATTATGCCTTATCTGACCTCAGCATCACCAGCCCTCGATTGTCTTCCTTCAGGGTTTTATTTTTTATTTTATTTTATTTATTTATTACACTATATTTATCCCTTTATGGGGGAAAATGTTGTCTGCATTTGACCCATCCCTGTATATAGGGAGCAGTGGGCTGCCAATGACAGGCGCCCGGGGAGCTAGGGGTACAGTGTCTTGCGTCTTGGACACATGACACATCCCAGTCAAGGATTGAACCTTCGACCTTGGGGTTACCAGACAACCCTCTTAACCCAGGGAGCCACGGATGAAGGATGGAGTCCAATCTCCAAAGACGTTGCACTATTCAAATTTGTACAATGTGTAATAAATTGTGAAATTCTAATGAAGTCTCTCCTGGTAACTAAAAAAGTAACTTTTTTCCCAAAGTAACTAAAAAAGTAACTTTTTTTCCAAAGTAACTAAAAAAGTAATTTTTTTCCCAAAGTAACTAAAAAAGTAACTTTTTTTCCAAAGTAACTAAAAAAGTAACTTTTTTCCCAAAGTAACTAAAAAAGTAACTTTTTTCCCAAAGTAACTAAAAAAGTAACTTTTTTTCCAAAGTAACTAAAAAAGTAACTTTTGAAAAAAAGTAATTATAAAAGTAACTTTTTAAAAAAGTAATTAAAAAAGTTACTTTTAATGACACGCTGTATTATGCCGTTTATAATTGCAGGAACTCCCTTCATCAACACTACGACCAGTGGCTGGACTCCAGCGGGATTATGCCTTATCTGACCTCAGCATCACCAGCCCTCGATTGTCTTCCTTCAGGATTTTATTTTTTATTTTATTTATTTATTACACTATATTTATCCCTTCATGGGGGAAAATTTTCTCCGCATTTGACCCATCCCTGTATATAGGGAGCAGTGGGCTGCCAATGACAGGCGCCCGGGGAGCTAGGGGTACAGTGTCTTGCGTCTTGGACACATGACACGTCCCAGTCAAGGATTGAACCTTCGACCTTGCGGTTACCAGACACCCGATCCTCTGCACAGAGACAAAATGAAGAAGAGGAAGGTTAGAAAAGGCCAAACAAATCTTCATGTTTGAGTAAAAACTTAAAAACTCTGTCTTACCAACGAGAGTGCGGATGGGATTGTCCTTCTGAGTGATGCTGCAGATCTGGCCTGTGAGGGTGGCCTGCAGCGCCGGGGTCAGGGCCGGGTAGCTCCTCTCTGTTAAAGACTTGTTGAGCTCACAGCAGATCTGAGCACTGACGCTCTGTAGTGCCTCTTCTAAATTAAAGTCCCTACAGATAGGAGGAGAGGAGAGTTCTGGTTTGAGCTCCCGTTTCACGTAAATGATCAGACGTACATTTCAATAAAGACTATGTATTTAAAGAGATAGTTCTGGTGTTTTGAAGTGGGGTTGTATGAGGTACTTATCAATAGTCCTTGTATTACCTACAGAATATATCTTCACCGCTTCTTCTTGCAGTCAGTGAGCCCTGAACTGACATTTATCTACGCTCTCTTCAAGCCACCAGACTGTCAACAGCAGTACAGATATGTTTCCCTTTGAGTTCAGTTACCAGTTGGAAAATATTCTAAATTTAGGGTACACTGACATTGTTTTTTTTTTAGGTGCCTAAAATATATGTAGCTGCAGCCCCCGTCCACAGCAGTAGGCTTCATTGCTTTGCTCCCATGCTGGTACTC
The DNA here is from genome assembly GCA_032191485.1 of Leptoclinus maculatus. NCBI lineage: Eukaryota > Metazoa > Chordata > Actinopteri > Perciformes > Stichaeidae > Leptoclinus > Leptoclinus maculatus. The sequence continues at coordinate 15,146,380 of JAVDOI010000004.1, read as the reverse complement.
CTGCAAGTTTCTCCCAACTGTGGGTGTGCTGACCGCCATCTACTTCAGTTAATACACTGACTATGGATAAGTACCTCGTACAACCCCACGTCAAAACCCTGGATAGGCCCTCCAATGGTACTGTAGATAATGAGCAGCACCTCGTTCACCGCCTCACACTGCTGGAGCTGCCATTGAATCTGCCGCAGACGCGTCTCATCAGTCATCCAGGTCTGCAGAAGAAGAGATTCAGGGATAGTTTCACATTTTGAGAAAAGCGCTCATTTGTCTTCTGGGAAAACAGCTAGTCTGGCTCTGTCCAAAATGTAGAGAGACACACTCACCTCAGGCAGTGGGCTCTTATCGTAGTCCCATGTAAGGATGCGGAGGAAGGCAACGTTGAGGACCTGAAAGGGCCCGGCCACCAGTCGCTTTCCTTTTCCCTGACCATCAGTCTGTTCTTTGGTGATGGGGGTCGACAGCTCCTCAAGTGCTGACTTGATCCACGTTTGTCACAGTAATACCGATTGAGGAGTTTGTTCTGAATACTATTTTTGACAAGAATACATACTTTGGTACTACCTGGCCACAGAAACGATAAAACATACGGTATTAAAAGCTGTAGGGAAAACTCGGTCCGTGTTCACTCACTGGGTGTTTTGTTCAGGATGCTCTGAAACGTTGCCCTCTCATATTCAATACCCTGCCTGTGCAGCACAGGCCTCAGGTTATCGATTGTAAAGTTGACTACGTCAGCCTTCATCAGGTCCAGCACACGGAAGATCTCCCTGGGGTGTAAAAAAAAAAGAAGATTATTCTCTCAGACGGACAATAAAATAAAATAAAATGTTTTTTAAGGCTTTAATGAAAAGATGGTGCAGTTTGAACCTGAGCTGAAAATGTCCTCTGTAGTCGTAGTAGTAGGGAACTCTCTTGTGCAGATAAATTGTTCCTGTCAGTCCCTGTCCCACACACGTTTCACGTAAATGAGTAAAACTGTTTTGTTTGTTATGTCTGTAGATTCGTCCATTTGTAATGCAAAAGGACCACTTGCCTAAATTCGAGCTGTGGCTGTTGTTTGATGTCATCCGACATGTCTTCAATTCGTCTACTTATAGTGTCATTTGACAGAGGTATATTTTTCAGTTCATCCCCTGCTGATATTAGCATTACAAGGCATTAACGCCAAATATTGTTAAGGAGTGTGAATAGACGGCACTCCGCTGCATAAAAAATCCCCTTCAAAATAAAAGCACAGGATTTTTTTTATTTTTATTTAGGCAAATGCCGCGACCCACTGAAAACGGGTCCAGTTGAGAATCACTGCACTAAAACCATTTCAGCTTTGTACTATCAAACATCACCAACACAGCCTTGAAGGAAGTATATTCAGTATTAAACTCTTTGGAATACATAAGGAGGTTTCGTTCAGGCTGATTGATGCCTATTTAGTCATGAATATTTGTTTCCAAAAATTTGAAGCCACGTTTTCAGAGGCTTTAAGATTAAATATTGTGTGTTAGTGGCATAAAAGGCCGTTGGAATAAATATATTGTTGGGCCCTGCGCACGCTTTGCATTTATCTTAATCGACGGTATATTTCCTTTTGTAAATCCACTTGACAAAGCAATCCAAGTGTCGTCACGTCAGTAACTGAGAAACTCACTACATTATCATATCTTTTTAGTGACCTCTATTAAAAAACAAACAACTTTCGGCAGGTGCAAAGTAACAGAAAACATGATTTACTTATGTACTGTGATGGGCTACACCACCCTGATTTAGGCATCAAAGTGTAAAAGCTTGTTGAATCACGCATCGGTGGTGGAGAAGAGTTCAAAACAGATCACAGCCAAACACCAAGGTGGACCAAATCTAAGAAATCTTTCTCATGTTTTCTTTGTCTCCGTCACCTCATTTATAATATGAAAAGCTCCTTACTATTTATGGAGTCACATCACTAGAAAATCCTTGCTCTGAAATGAAATATTTCCAGGTGTCTGATGATACCAATCATTCAACAGGCATGAAATAGCTCATATATTTACAACCCTGTCTAACAGAAATGGGGTGAGAGAGTAATATGCATATCTTCCCCAAATCCTCTCAGAGGCCTCCAGCACAGAAAGGGTCCCAAGAGAGTCCAAAGGGTCAGCACGCAGCTTCTGTCTACATGCTTTCTTTCCCCTCTGTTTGCTCTGCTCTGTTCCACCTGCTGCTCAAGATACTTTTACCTCGTGCATTTTTTCCACTAGCTTTCCACTGTGGTTTCTCTCATACTTTTCATTCCTTGCTCTGTTTTTCCTCTCTCTTGTTGTCTCTCCCTCTCCTCATGAATGTTGGTGACATTGATTTCCCTACAACTGAGCTGCAGTGGAGTTAGGATTACAGATTACAGGGAGAGAGAGGCTTTACATTCTCTTAGAACTCAAATCTATCCATCGTCCAGCGTGCTGTGATGCCTGGCAAACAAACCAAGTGTCTCTTTTTACTAAGACGGACCTCAGTCAAATGCAGCGTGCTCATGCAGCTCCAAACCACTGGAGGCAGATTTTCCTCATTTCCTTTGCGGCCGTAGAGTTTTGCAATAAACTGACCTTTACCCCACATGTTATGGCCTTCAAAGCCATCGTGGATAAACATCAGTAGCTAAATCCCTTCGCGATTGCTGCACAAATTAATGCCAGGCGATCAATGAAGGATTTACAATGTCAAGCTGGTAAATCTTTCTCCTGATTCACATTAACAGGGTTGATGGCAAGAGCCGGAGCATGAACAGTGACGTCGGTACACAGACACACTTGTCAGTTTGTTTACGCCCGGGTTGGTAAAACAGTTTTGTGCAAAATTCACTATAGATTGCAAGAATGACACAATGTAGCATAATAACAGTAGTTTGTCATGAACAGGCTAAAGATTTTATGAAGAGCTAGTGGATGAGAAACATGTTGACTTTTATTTATTTTCATCCCACTAAGGGATTTCAGAACTTGTGGTTTGGTTTAAACAAATTCACTTATTCTTACCATTGTGTTTTAGAAAAGTGGAGAGGATTTAGGTAAATTATACTCTTATTTTTAAAATTGTATCTAGCACTGATGGATGTGTTCTTACCGTGGTGGATAACCACAGCTAACCAGTGAAAACCCCGCCTGGGTTGCTGATCCCACCTTGATCTTTATCAAAGGACCACACCAGCTTGTTTGAGAGATGTAGCCCTGATAGGACCAGTGTGTAGAATTTAGGGGGATGTATTTGGCAATATGGAATATAATATTCATAATGTTTTCTTTAGTGTATAATCACCTAAAACAAAGAATTGTTGTGTTATCCTAAGAAGTAGCCTTTTATATCTATAGGGAGTGGGTCCTCCTTGTGAAAATTAAGGAACATACAGTAGCAGAACATTTAATTGGTTTCTGGCTAGATCTTTACCACAGGAATGCTGAATTTCGTTCATAAGGTAGAGAGAAACAGAAACTTTCATACCATTTGATAGTTAAATAAATGGAAACCAATTGATACCTGTAATCTCAAAAAAGCACATCAAAATACCTACATGTAAAACACAATAAAACGACTAATTTGTGATGCAATGTGTTGTATATATGCTAAACCATGCAAAACCTATGGTGAAGAGTTAAAAGTTTTACCTGTCAACTCTAAGTCACCAAAGCAGAGCTGTGGATCATCATTTACTTTCTACTCCTCTTCCAGACTGTCCTCTTTGCCTCCTCAGTTGTTCTCTCCTCCTTTTTCCACAACCCAGATGTGATTCAATCACTTCCAGATGACAACAGCATCCAGCTCAAAGATAAATCAGTCGGGACATGTAGGTTTGTTTTTGTTGAACGTTGCAACACCAGACAGATATTTCCTGGGAGGTAAGGAACCTTTCTGTGGAAGTGTTTGTGCTGCCATTTCCAGATGAATGGATCCAGGGAGGGATAGGGACGAGAAAGATGGAAAACATATCTACAATCAATGTAATTAAGTTATGTATATGGCCATGCATACATTTATGTATGAAGCCATTATACATGTTTTTGTTTATCAGCATTTGTTTTAATTGTCATCTTAAAAAAGTATACATATATTGTGTCATGCAAACAGAGCATGTTTTTGCAACAATAATTCATGCAACTAGAGCATGTTTGAGCTGTTTCACAGCCTACTATAGATTATTTAAGATTACAAAACCAGTTTTTAATGAAAGATAACATCACAATTGACCACTTGGAAATATTATTTTGTGAAAAATTGTTTTGTTAGAGTTTTTTGTGAAGATTTCACACGTTATGTTCTTTACTTATTGGCATTTGAAGCTTCTACAGTATCAATCTCATTTTCACCAGGAATATTCAACAGTTTACACACTTTTCAAAGGGAACATTTAAGTTAATATGCGTAATCGTTCATCAGAGTCAGTCATTCCCCACTAATGAACAAAAGCTCCATCTTAAGAACAAGATTACTGCATTTCACAAATACTTAATCTGTTTACCCCACCTCACTGGCACAGTGTTTGGTTGAAGCGCAATCTTTCCTTGGTGATGCTAATTTGTCACAGCTGAGAGATCAGTCGAGCACCAAAGAACTTTCACATGTGCAGCATTTCTCCGGCAGGCCGTCTTATCTCACGACCCCGTGTTAAGCTGCAGACCAGGAAGCAGGTACTGAGGTCTGTTGCTGCGGGGTTTCTGGGGGAATCTGGGTCACTTGACCAGACATAGCATCACTCCGGACGCTTGTTTTTTTTTGGGGATCTTTTTGATAAAGAGTGGGATGTAATTATATCTGCATCTTAATTTAAAAAAACCTGATGGCTTTCAGGTTGGGATCCTTGAAGTCATTTTCACTTTACAGAAGACCTCTCAGCGCAGATTATTTAATCTTCAGGCCGTAAACTGTCTTCATAACCATAAACACAACTTCCCACCCTCCCTGTGGTGTTTCCATCTCTCTATTACCATATTTAACCCTAGCACGGCATCACGCCTCTGTGATTTCAATTCTCTCTTTATTAAAGCCAGCAGCTCTCTGCACTATCATGTCCTTCTATGGCAAATACAAGAGACCCAGGACAGAGGCTTTTTGAAAAAGCTACTGAGCTCCATAAGTGGTGCTTTTCTGTCTCCTTGTGGCTGCAAAATGCCAATACATCCGAAGAACATATTGAATGAATTCTGTACTTTCTTGTCAATGTTGTCAAATTCAGCTTTAATTTAGTTTATTGTGCGTTTTGTCTCTTTTGGGAAATGAATTACACTCACAATATGGTTGTAGGGAGGTGGAGACAGAGTATGTAACCATAACTATGTATACAAAATGATTTAAGAGATGCTGGATTATTTATACAATATTATTTAAAATAAATTTAATTTATGTGTATTTCTTCTTCACATAATATCAGTATTTATTTATCAATACTGGTATAGCGCAACACCCCTAAGGTTGCCGTTTTCTAAATTGTATCCAGGCCTAAATGAAAGAAATTACATTAATAGCACATCTATTTCATTTTTTTTCATTGTCTTTTATTTGAGTCGATAGACGTGTTTGTTTCTTGTAGTTCCACTTGTCACTTGTTTGATTTGTGAGACCCTTGGTTAGTAATCCCTGATTGACACTCGTTATCTCCTACCTGTTGTCCCAATTACCCAAGTAGGACCCACCCCTGAATGAAAGTACAAAAAGGGTCGGACTCTTTGTTTGTCTCCATGATGACGAGCTGTCAATGTTGAAACTGGCAGCGTTTCTTTTTAAACTACCGTCTGTAAGCCAATGAAGGCTTTTATCAGAACTCTGAATACTCGTGCTCCTCTAAGCGGGAGCGCCTAAAGTTTCCTCTTTTGCTCATGTTTACACAGGCTACTGATCGTATCAATCCCTGTTTACACAAACCAGACAAACTTCACAATAAACACTTTATTTTAACCATGAAAAATAGACTGAATATCTCAATATACAATAACAATTTCTGTCAAGCAATATTTTCATTACTTTTAATTTCTGTCTTCCTCTTGTTTCAAAGATACATTCTTTTGTCTTTTTTTTTTAACACCAGGCAGCGGGTGTGTATTTTAATTGCCAAACACAGAAAAAATGTATATCACATACCTCACAAACTGTAACAAAGTTTCAAATACATTACAGCACAAAGTACAAAAAGACATTCTTTGGGTTGGTGGGTGGTTAGTGCATGCAGATGTTGTTGCGCAAGCTGATTACAAATGCAGTAAATTCTGTGTCCAAAAATCACCTGCAATTACACACATACTGCATCTGTTTTCATCATTAACCTGCATTATAGTTAGTCACACTGATAGCTTTAATGTGACATCCAAGGTTTGCCTTACCTTCACAGTCCAATGTGCTTTGAGGGAACCAAAACTGTGCAGATTATGAGCCTTTTCTCTCGCGTCTCTCGCTTATCTGTGCGTCTGTTTATTCTCTTTGGACCTCTTTCATCTATCACATGAAATTAAGCCGAAATAATTCAGCAGAGAATGAAAGACAACTTGTTTCTACATTACGGTGGCAGCAGATGAGTGAATGTGGCCACACATTCACATCCACATCTTTTTTTAAATGCATCAAAAGGTATGACCACCTATGCAATATGCTGTTTGTATGTATATGTTTGAAGCCACAAGATGGCTACCACCTCTCTTACTCCCTCACACATGCACTGCTAGTACAGGACTGTCCAATACTCCACTCGCCTAACCTCCATTGAAAGGGTTCAGATTTCTCAGCAGGATCTCCTGCATCACTTAAGCCCCAGTTCCACCGAAAGCCGGATATACTACGGATGTCCCCGGATACACTACGGATCAGATGCGGGGTGATCCGGGGACATCCGTAGTAGGGCTGCAACAACGAATCGATAAAATCGATAAAATCCGATTATTAAAAGAGTTGGCAACGAATTTCATTATCGATTCGTTGTGTTGCGCGACTATTACGCCACTCAATAGGTCGCGGAGATGTTTGAGTATAAAAAAAAAAAAGAGCGGATCGGAGGTAGAGGAAAGACCACCGGAGAGACCCGTAACGTTGTTCTGAAACACAGAACGTTGTTCTGAAACACGGCGGAGGCAGAGAAATCAGTACGACTTAAGTCATCCAAGGTGCGGAGCATTTCACACTAAATAAATCGAAAAAGTGTGTTAATTGCAAGATATGCAAAAGCGACATGGCACGGGAGCACCACGGTGATGATTCAGCACCTAAAACGTAAACATGTTGGAGTCCTTGATGAGGAGGAAGGGAGTTCAACAGCAGGGTAAGTCACTACAGAATCCTACTTTTGTTCCGTTTTGAAGTGAGGAACTAGGCGCGTTCGATGTGCGGATCCGCCCGGTGTCCGCAGCGATGACAAGTTAGCGTTAGCTCGTTAATAACAGTAGTAACGCGGGGGTGGTATAGTTTGCAAGACTAAAGACACGTTTTTATTCACTCGCCTTTTTTTATCCTATTCATCGATTAATCGAAAAAATAATCGACAGATTAATCGATTATTAAAATAATCGTTAGTTGCAGCCCTAATCCGTAGTATATCCGGCTTTCGGTGGAACTGGGGCTTTAGCGAGTGCAAAGGAGCAGTGTGGCACAGTAGAATCCGTCTTTCAAAGAAAGAAATGTATATAAATGAAGATTGTGACGACTTCTCCCACAGAACATAATAGCAGCATTGAGGAATATCAATTTGCAATCACACATCGTTTGTAGTATTTTTCACATTTTTCAGCTACACACCTCTGAAGGAACATGTGCAAACCCGCTTTGGTAAATGCCGAATCATGAGGCTTTCAATGACATGACTCAGTCTCAGTCAGTGTGAGAGTCACAGCTGGGGTTTGCCTTTTTGTGGTTGAGCTTTGAGTTGCCTCGTACACGAAGCAGTTCTGAACTGAGGCAGGTAAAGCGGAGGACAGCCTTGCATTGACGCTGACAGCAGCTCGCTTGAGTCCTCAGGGCCGAGCAAAGGGTGCGACTCCACAGAACAGTCCTCTCTGTTCAAAACTACATTTTTGAGCAGCTTGATATTAGGCTCTTCTTCTCTCTGCCCCTCATCTTCCTCGCTTTCCTCATCCTCTGCTGGATAGTCCATTCCTAGATAGCACAAGTCTTTCTCTTCTCTCACCTCCTCTTCTTCATCTTCATGCTCTGATGTTTCAGAAAGCTCCTCCACAGAGTTGTAGGAGCAGGAGCGCCGCGGGTCGTCCATCTCTCCAGCTCGGCAGCTGTCAAGCTCCCACAGGCCGCCGGGGAAAGATCCAGAAATGTCTGAGTTGTTGGCAGAGAAATTGCCCTCATCGCTGGAGCTGTTGCCGCTACCATCCTTGTAGTGGAGATGAATGGGCTGCTGCTCCTGCTTCAGATCAGGGAGCAGCACAGTGGCATATGTAACTGAAGACTGAGCAGAGCTGTCATTGAGGCCTGGGGGCTGGTCTGCTGGTGGATCGTCTAGCTGTAACTGATCTACTCTTGGGCTTGAACTGACTAAAGCACTAAGGCTAAGAGCTACAGAAGGAGCTCCACCTAGGAGCCCCTCACTACCCATGGCCTGGGCTTGGTTGACCTCAGCTGTAGTCAGAGCTGAGAGATCGATCATGTCAACTATGGCAACTTTGGAAATATTCTCAGACGGCAGGAGCAGCTGCCAGGCTGCCAGGCCTTCTGGAGGTTGGAACAAGTGTTCAAAGGTGTCAGTCTAGAAAGATGTGCAAAAAAAATGTTAAGCATTAGTTTTCAAAATATAAAAACATACGAGGAACAAAAAGAAATCGCAGAGATTACAATAATGATGAAAAATAGCTAAGACGGGCGATGAACTGCATATTTTCTGTTGGGGTAGCATAGCAAACTACTCACACAGTAACAAACAGATGTAGAGAATCATAGATCATACATTTCTTTGACTACAGCAATAATAAGTAAATGTGCAGGCATAAATGAGAACACATTTGTATGTATTTATTTATTAAAGTGACAGATAAAAAAAATGAAACTTGCATGGTTTAAAATGTTTGGTCAATCTACAGCATTGCCCTATGGTTAAAACAAGTGCTTTGTGCAAAAGGCCAAGTGTATTGAGTTAAAGGATCAGTTCAACATTTTGGGAAATGCACTTACCGGTATATGCTTTCTTGCCAAGAGTTACCACTCATATATGTTAAATAGGAAGCTACAGAGAATGCATGTAAACATGTTCATGACAGTTTGATATTATTTTTTACCTTTTTGAGGTCTAGTCCTTTGGCCCAGGAGCATTTGTTTGGGTTGGGCACATCCTTCCACAAAAACCTTTTCATCCTGGAAAGAAATGCAGCAGATATTTAGGTTCCATCTCTCTGGCTAAAGACTTTTTTTCCTCCCTCCCTCCCTCCCTCCTCACATCTCCCTTCTGCTAACATCAAGTGTAATTACACCCTTGTGAACTGTTAAATGTCACACTCCTTAAGTCTATCATGATCAGTGTCTCTGCTCTCTAAATTAGACTGCACCCCAGAGACTTCCATCATTTATCACTTCTTACAGGTGCCTGGGTAAAAAACTAATTTGACGTACACTGACGCAGTATAATTAATAACAGGGACAAGAATAAACATGGAAAAAAGTGTCTTTTATAAGATCTGATTGCCATTGCCACATTAAAACACCCCAAAACAAATTTAATATCACAACTTTTACATGGTGATTATTTTTGTGTGCAGCAAGATTTGTGACTGAACATCAATCTTTATTTTAATTGCTGCAAATGTGTCTTTGGAGAGTTGTCTTTTCACAAAACAGGAGCCTCTTACTGGTTTTGGGAGACGATCAGGGTGACAAACAGGACGATGGAGAGGAAGGAGATGATCATCAGCATCATGTAGGCTGCAGGGTCTCGTCTGGTGGCTGAAACACAAGGAAAAATACACATCAGACCTATAACTAATAACAAAACTGCTGGCATTGTGTTATCCTTAAACACTTAAATGTTGAATATGATGCTGTTACAACAGCCAGAAAAGTGGTGCATACCTATAGCGTACATTGGCTCCCCCTCTCCATCAGCAAACACTGGGTACAAGTAGAAGCCAGACTGCTCAGAGCCTAAGAAATCACCTGAAATGATGCATTGAAATCATGTTTATAGTAAAACACACTGTTAACAGATACACTAAGCAATGAATAAATAAAAAGAAGAGACAGAGCAGCGATCACGTCACCTCTCAGATAGATGGGGCAGTCTGTGTAGGGCAGTCTGGCCCATGTTTCCCCACTCCGGCCCTTGTGATCATCAGAGTCCTGTAGCCTCCGTGGAGACCACTGGACCACCATGAACAAAGGGAGAGAGCTGTTGTCCAACAGACTCCAGGACAGAGACACACAGGTGCTGTTGATAACCAACACACTGAATGAATGCACAAAGCGGCCTGCAGAGGAGAAAACAAAAAGAGTGAATACAATTCTTCCAGGTGACTTCTGCTCTTGTGGTTTGAATTCTGTTACACTCGCATAACAAAGGGAACTCAAAATAAGATGTACTCTCTATGGCTATGCAACTCTACTGTAGGGATGAAACATCATTCTGCCAAAAAAACATATTCCTTTATTTGCTGTTTTGATGACCGTGGTATCTACATTCATGTGTTAATTATTCACGATTATCCTGAAGGGTTTGCATGCTGTGAGCACCTGTAACTGAACAATGTTTTAGTTCACGTCTACCTTTAAACCTGCAGTATTGGTTTGTCCACTTGGGGGCAGTGGTAATGCACAGAGGGTGTTTTTTTTTGGCAGAAAACAGCTGCATGCTACAGCCGAACACATTTACATACTTTCCTTGTAAAACCAATTACACAAATGGAAATCCCATTTTAATTCTGCCAAGTAGTAGTTTAATGAAAATACCTTTCCCTGAATTATGAGTAATGGGAAAGAGACACACAACTGTCAAACACAAACACAAACACCAAAAGCTAATGGCAGCCTTGCCTCAATTAGCGTTTTCAAATATCATGCACTAATGGATAGCTGTTTAAGTTCCCGACTTTGGCGAACATTTTCTCAGCCCAACAACCTCAAAAAAGGTAGCCAAAGTGATATTTTTTTAAGAAGTATATTTCTGAGAGGAAATAAAAAAACGAAAAACAGTTCACTTAGTGGTGCCATCTTTTGCGTAGTTTGTAAAGAGAGAAAAACATTACTGGAAACCACCTTGTTATTTTCTTTCCAGTACATGACGCACCTGTGTCTGTAAGTGATGCACTGCCCATGAATCTGTCTGATCTTACCCTCACTTTTGTAGGCAGCACTATTTTTTCACAATGCAATAAGCCTTCCATATTTAATCCTGATTTGTAGCATTTTTATGTTATCTCTCTCTTGGTTGTTTGTAACTCATTGTATATTTGCTGCCTCTTTCAGCTATGACACTTCGAAGAAGCGATATTAGGTTTTCCTGCTTGAATAATGGTTAAATTACATTTTAATTTTTAATTTTAATTTGAAAAAGGCTACTGGTATAATCTAGGATTTCAGCTAACTATTATTTTCATGATCAATTCATCCTGATGTTTTACCAAATTAGTTAATTAGTCGATAAAATATCCAGAAAAGTGAAAAAATAAACTGAATAATTAACAATTTTCCCAGAATCCGAGGTGAAATTGTCCAAAAATCAACTGTCCAAAACAATCTGCAAAAAAGAGAAGCTGCAGAGAGTCACATTTGCAAAGATATAACCAATGGATGTTTTGCATTTTTGCAGGATAAATGACATAAATCGTGTTTTTTGTTGACTGACAGATCATGTGGCACAGGAATAATCTCATTCAAAGAGACAACTCAAATGACTAGTTTGTATTTTCATTGGTTTACTGTCCACAAACATACTGTCCTTTCCTTTACGGTCTTAGCTATCCTTGAGACTTCAGGCAACATAACAAGAGCCGTAAGATTACTGCAAAATACTGTGTAGTATAGTTATTGAATGATCCTGTAATACTAATGTAATACTGAGAATGTGGGAACATGCAGGAACAAACAGATAAAAACAAAACACGTTTTCATTATTTTCACTCAACTCGCTGAGAATCCCAGCTCACTCACGTTTGGGATGTCTCTCCAGCGTCATGTTGATGTTGTTAGTGGAGCTCCCCAGATTATTGTAGGCCTCCACTGTCACAGTTTGGAGCTCTTGGTCCCACTGAAAACTGTAGGAGGACGCCATGTCGATCTGCTCCCTGATCACAAAGCCACTCGACGCCTGGTACTGGACTATAAATCCATCTACGCAATAAGAGCGCCCTGATATTTGGAGATGCTGCGTAAAAAAATGCAGGAAAGCAAACATTTCTATTATTTTTTAGTTATGTCTTCATTACAAGCCTGACAATGTGTATGTTTTTAAGTTTGTGTACCTCAAATAGCAGAGTGACATTCTGGTTTCTGTATGGATCATCTTGACGGACTCTCCAGAAATCAGGGCCACGGTCAGGAGCTGAGAGGGAGACCGACAAACTACATCACATTGGCTCTTACACCACTGTGTTTTAGTGGTGGAGGAGATGGTATGATGCATATTGTATGGGTCGTTTTTCATTAGAGCTAGAATCAGATGGTCAGAAGTGATGTAGAAGGTCACATCAGGCATCTGGCTGCAGCTGTCGTCTTTAAAGGTTAATGTTATTTGAATTTTTGGGTGAAAGTAATGGTGTTGTACTGTACCTCTGCTGTTCTGAGGTGTGGAGTAGAACGAATCGCTCCATTCGCTCCAATAGCCGATGCCGTTGGCGTGCATGCAGCGTACTTGTACCATATACACCCGGCACATGTCCGACACTGCGACCCGCATCCACGAAACCCGCACTGGACTCTGGATCTGCAGGCATGACATCTTATTTAGAGCTCATTTTGGATAAAGGAAATGAATATCTGACCTGTGGAGTACACATTTGTTTCATCCATCTATCCATTTTATCCAAACAAAGTGAAAAATGTATATATATCAATAATTTTTCAATCAGAAGACAGGAATATAGTCTCATACTAGCTCGTATCAGATCATGTCAAACTGACCAGTTGAGTCTATGTCAAAGCATCCTGTGATTTATGGAGATATTAGACTATTTACTAGCTGAGTTCTGGACCTCAGTAACTAATATGAGTTCTATGTTTGTTCTTGATAGATAAACATCTTTCTTACAGGTAGAAGAACATTTTGGAAAAATAGTTAGATGTTACCCATGTTGCTTTCAAAATAGAATAACAGTGAATGAACAGGTTCAGGAACAGGATGTTCCTCTGTGGTAATCATCGAGTTTGCAATGTACTGGAAGGCATCGTCTATTTATCTCCCACAATAATTGTTTTTCCAGAAAGATGGGTAAAATGTCTTTCATAGTGCCACTTAGCCAAACTTTTAATAAAAGCTTGGTAAACAATCCAACACACCAGCTCACCTTCCACTCCGGCTGGGCTCTTACAGCGGAGGGCGAGTGGTACCGAATCTGACACTGGAGCCCCTCGGCAGGCAGAGACGGAGGCTCCCACGTGACCATCAGGACCCCACTGCTTTGGCTCACTGCCCTCACATTAGTGGGCGTGTGGGGTTTTACTGCAGGGGAAATAGTAAGGAGGAAAAGGGTGAGATTGTCTCATGCAACATGACCATAGATACAGTAATGAAAAAAGACGGACAAATATTGCTCAACAAGAATCATGTGTCATGACGTTTACACTGTTTAGTTTTTCTGTGATCAACAGCAATCACCACTTTGATCTTTATATTTAAAGGTTCACTTCAAACATTACAACTCTTTCCTGTATGAGCATTTATTATAGCAATGGTTTCCTTTAAAGTTTGATACTATACTAATAATATTGCCTTAAAAACTGCAGTTTGATTAATACAAATAAAAATTTCAAAGTTTGCCATTTAGATATTCCAGATATTCTAGAATATCGGGAGGAAATTCATATTCTTAATAGAGATTTATATATGCTCTTTTATTTTGAAAAACACAAACGAAATAATGATATCTACAGTGATATTTCTGTTCTGTTTAGTCGTGATACGTTCCACACATTAATCCATCTAGCTCACCATGATCTATGGGCGACAGGTAGATGGGTTTAGTCCTGATGGGGCCCAGCAGGGACTGCACCTCCAGCCACAGCTTGTAGCAGTTCATCCTCAGAGGCCGGATGGTGCAGGTTTTGGGTCGAACCTGCAGGCAAGCGGGCCCCATCTCCCCCACTGTCTCCCCCGCTCTTTCCCTCTCCTCCATCACATCGCATGGCAGGTCGGCCCACCTGGCATGATCAATAAATGAAGACCTTACATTTTGCCACGTTATTCCTGAAGGTCTTTTTGTTTCCCTTTTATGCAATCAATAGAGTTGGAATGCCAATAATACAATGTCAGATGCTGAAGTTGTAAAAAATAGGATAATTTCTGACAACTTGGGTCTTATTTTAAAAAGTTTTAACATTATTTCTGTTGGTTGTGAAAACACTGTAGTCACCAAAATAAGGCCACTTTTGCTGTAATGAAGTAAGACGAGGCACCTGGGGGCCCACAGTAATAGGCTTGTTTGAGATGAGCCAGTCCTGCGCAGTATCGATCGCCGCACAATGCATGCTATGAAGGCAGTGATTTGCCTTCATAGTCTAACAGGATGTTACTGTTTCTGTGACTTCCTGTTTATTCTTTGAAGGCTGCTGAGAACTGTCCGACTTGACCACAGTTCACTGTTCATTGGTTGCGAAAAAAACAACATGAGACGGCCGTAATCCAAGATGGCGACGACGTAATCGCCGAACTCGAGGCTTCAAAACGGGTGACGTCACGATGACTATGTCCACTTCTTATACAGTATACAGTTTATCTATAGAGAGCATTGATGCAGATCTCCAGATCGCATATCTTTACTGAATCTAGACCGATAACGACACAGAGTTTAACTTTTTTCACACTATGAAGGTTAAACTATGGAATTAATCTGTGGTTCACATGACTCCCGGGTCATTGTCTGGCACAACTACAGTCAGTGTGGTGGGTCAAAGTTATACCAGTAAGTCGATCTGTAATGTGTGATGACAACAGTTTTGGGAATAACTTTTCTCTGCAAAATGAGTTTGGGGATTTGTGTAAAAGCTGTACGACCATGTGTCTTGCCCGGTCTTCTAAAACTATGAAAATAATATCTAAATTGTAATAAAATCACCTGTCACCTCTAAATTGCTAAAAATCTCACACATCTAAATACACAGTGGTGTATTTTTTTCATTTCTATTTCAAAGACAGAGAATTAGAGCTAAGAAAAGTAGGAAGTACATAGTATTGTTGCTCAAGAGTGATAAGAAACAAACGTCAACATTCTGTCAGTCCTCATTGTTCTAGTGTTTTTAAAGTGTGGTGACTTTCTATTGCTGTGAGAAGTCCTGCTGACATTGATTTGTAGCTTATGATGAAATACACTAGTATCACTACACACATATTTACAGGGTGTGTTCCCTCAATGTGCTGTCTGGTACACTGTGTTCTGTAACTTCCAGGTTTTCAGCACAGAACTCATAAGGTTTCATGAACAATGCCACAGATTGCACAAACATCCAAATAGACGACACTAAAATAAGACGACTGATGTCAAACGTAAATAGCTGCTTTACCTGGATCTGAATTTGAGTTTAGTCCACTCTGTGTTCTTCCAGCTGCAGTCCATAGCATCGATATCACCGTTGGTTACACAGTTTATATTGATGGAGGCTCCTGAAACACGCACAGAGAAACACTCGTGCTTAGGTCAAAAAACAAACTTAACAGAACTAGCCTCTGTGCTCTGGGATGATTTTGGTTCACATTATTGTGCTGTCACATGTCCCCACTCTCTTTTCTGTCTTGTCCACTGTGCCAAAAAGGAACTTCAGGGAACTTTAAAACATCAGAGGTGAAATGTTGAAGTTTAACTTTCACAGCAGAAAAAGCTCACCCGTGTCTTAATACATGTCTTATTTCAGTCTGTAATATTTAACTTTGCTGGTGCAACAAAGCTCACCTTCTACATAGATCTGGCTGTATGGGATGGTCCACTCCCGAGTGCACCGCAGCAGGTCATACATCCGAGTCTCCGAAGGACGTACTGTGATCTGGCTGACCTGTTTTGGGAAAGATTAATTACATGGATTGTACTTTCCTAAAAAATAAGTCATTCAAACTTGTTGGAAATGTTCCCAGCAGGGACAGTTTTTGTTCTTTTTTCTTACCCACTGGTTGACTGGGTGGTACTGACTGCGATGAAGCCGCTGTTCAAAGTTGAGCATCCACATAGCTGTGCTGGCGTTGATGCTGTGGTCGTTGAACACACAATACACTGTTACGTTCTCCCCTGGTCGCGCCACCACTTTCTCAGGGATGTAGCTCACCGCTGCACACACACACACACACACACACACACACACACACACACACACACACACACACACACACACACACACACACACACACACACACACACACACACACACACACACACACACACACACACACACACACACACACACATAAAATATATATATATTTTTTTTAATTACCAAAAGCTACCATAGAGATCTCAATATTGTATATATCTCAATAAGTTTTTTGGTTTTCATATATAAAACAAAAATGTCAAAAGTAACAAAGGAGAATAGAACAAAGAGCCTCAGGTGAACAAACGTCTAACTCAATCCCATTCACCCACAGTTTCTATGTAGACTTTTTTACAAAAGACCAAAAACTTTTTCAGGGATTTTGAAATCCGTCGGTTGCAGCCAACCAAAACATCTGCGTCAAAAGAAAAGTGACTCATCAGCAAAATAGGTGAAGAGCTCAACAAAAGAAAACTTTCAAATAAAAAAAAAAAACTCATGTCACATGTTTCATCATTGTTCAAATGCATTTTGCTAGATACTCATTTAATTTGTAACAAAGTGAAGTTTTTCGTTTCGGTGAGATGACTCAGAGTCTCACAAAGTGTTAACACCGTGACACACAGACAGTTTACTCGTGCAGTAATATTAAGTAGAAGAGCAACACATACACCACAGGCATGCACAGAGACGCCTAATGACAAAACTAAGCACTGCCAGATATCAGACTTGTGTTGTTTACAGCCCTCAGGCTAATGTTCACATTTTAATTAGCAGTCTTGTGTTGCAGAACACACACTAACAACCAGCAAACAAGAGCTTTTTATAATCTCTGATTAAAATGATCATTTAAATTTGCAAACAATTCTCTGTCTCATTTCTCAACTCTCAGTTTCAGCCTCATGTTCAGCACTTTGAACGGATTTGCTGCTTGTGACATTTTCCTGTATTTATGTTATACTTTAGGATTTGTAGCTGGTCACTAGCATTGAGAACGGCCTCTGGCTCTGAGTCTATTGACGTTGACCCCACTGGGAATGACTTCTTCATTAATAGCTAATGAGCTGGACTCATTTTAATAGTTCAGCATTGACATAAATCTACCGGAGAAATAATTGAGGTCAATCTACCACAGTCACTGATGAGTGTTGAATTGCAGCCATCCTCACAGGTTTAAAATGTTAGCGAGCCAAGTTTGTTGCAAAAGGGTGAAATTAATGTAATCTCACTCGAGCCATTAAATACACAAATTACCTTTTAAATTCAGTTCCGCTGTTGTGGGTCTGAAATAACACTGTTACACTATCAAGTTTCAAAACATCAGCTGTTAGTTTCTATCAGCTGTGACACTGTGTGGCTGGTATTGTCTTTGTGTTTATCATCATGGCAGGAACTACCAAAGAAGCAGTTTGGAGTTCTTTGCCAGGTGTTTATATGCCCGTCTGTGGACAGATTTTGATACAGCGATACCGTCACCCCCCAGGGAATGAACCCAGTCGAGTGACTGATGTCGCCATCTATTGAGCCACTAGCACGGGTGAAAAACATAACTGCTATGTCAGTTAGTTCCTGCTCATTTCAATGAAGGCTATGCTGTTCTTCCAAGAATCCCCAGGGAGTCATTGAACTCCAGTGACACATTTATATTAGAAGGGAAAACAGCTGCAAGAGCATTTCAGTGTGAGTAAAAAGAACATCATCTTGTATGTCTTTTGCATTACTCAGTGAGTTTCTGTCGTTATGCAAACATTCGGAAGGGAACGGTTCTTACTGTCCAGGTAGATGTGGTGAGGTTCACTCCAGTCGCTCCACACTGGAGGCTGGTCAAGGCCGGAGCAGCGAACCTGGATGGTGTAGTTCAGTTTGGGCTTCAGCTCCAGAGACAACCTGGGCTCTGCAGGTGCAGACACCACCTGGACACAGCAGAGAGGGAATCAACAAACACAGAAGCACATACACACACACACACACACACACACACACACACACACACACACACACACACACCAAACTGACTCAAGGATAGTTGGGCGTGTTAACATGTGAGAACCATGATTAAGAGTTGCCATATTTCATTTGTCCACCTATAGGAGTCATAAACAGAAGGTCTAAAATCCCACCCCTGGATGAATCATGGAGTTTGTGATCCACTGCTGAACACTGAGTGCACTGTTGAATGCTAAGTACACTGTATGAGGCTATTTAAACGGCAATTAACTGTGGGCAAGTCGCACTGAGTAAACACAGTGTCTTGTCAGTGGAAATTTGTGCTGCGAAAATGTGTGACTCACTCAAGCTTCAGAGTAACTTGTGTAAGTTTCTCTATTACATCATCACTACCAATGTACTTTAAGTTCTTTAACACCTGGAAGCATCACTTCTCTGTTTGAAGAATATTTTGTACCGGGTGTCGAGATTTGTTTTTGCAATCTGCACCTAATATTTCCTGTTTGAAACCAAATGAAAGCATAAAGCTCATCACCAAGGCATCAGCTTTTTTCAAGGGTCAAGGGTTAATAAATTGTAACTCGTGGCTATAGATGCTTTTATAGATTAACTTAAATATTTATAGCTGTAGACTAGATGGCCAAGAGCATTTATTAATGGATTATTAACCTGTACAGTATAACAGCATATTTACAAAATGGAAAAGGATAAACACTAGCCTAAGGTCTTTTTACATCCTGTAAACCCAAATGTTCTTATTAATAGCTTATAACTAATCTATAACAACCAATAAAGTCATCAATTACAGTTTACAAATCCTATATAAAAGGTTCCTTATCATGAAATGGTCAATGTTTTCAGATCACATGACTCCCAGTGGGTGCAGTGGCAAACTCTTACAAGTTATCACATCGTATGTATTATTATATCAATGCTTCGTGTTACCTGCCATGCTGGATGAGCGGTGTTGGGAGAGTGTCGGACTTCGTATCTCAGCGGACCGATATTAGAGTCTGGAAGGTCGTCCCATTGTAAAATCAGTTCAGCTTCAATGGTCTGAACATGTGACAGGTTGACTGGAGGACTCGGTTTCACTGTAGAAAAAGAAGAGATCGTCTCTAAAACAGAAGCACGTGTTTACAGTCACAGCTGAATATACTAGTTTAATATCAATTCACATTTTATCAACGGTTGCTAAATCCAATGGATCGTTACAATAACTGTACATGAAATTAAAGGATCATTATTGCCATGTGGCGTGTAAAAGTACAATATCTGAGTTTGTATCTGGAAGAGATTTAAAGCTCCACTGTGTAGCCGTAAGGTCACTTGTTATTGCAGTGGTTATTAACTAAAATATGACATAACAGCACCGTATGTATGTAAAGATGCAATTTGCTGTAATTGCTCTTACCTTCATGCAACAAAGATCAATAATCATGTAATCCTCATGTCAGGATTATCAATATTAAATGAATGAATAAATCACATCTTGAGTTAATAAAAAATATTGACAAAATATGATTTTCGGTCTTTACGATAAAGCTTACACACTCATTAAATGGCAGTGAGTGGATTTTTAATAAAAGCATGTAGCTGGGAATTTTGATTATCCCATGATTCATCTGTGCTCTATATTGAGTTTAATATTTAGACTGAATTATGATTTCAGGTGGAAATCAGAGGTGTGCCTTATATTTACTTCACTTCACTAAAGTCATACCGTCTCAATTACAACACATAAAGAGATAATTGAATCTAATAAAACCACAAAGACGTCTACAGGGAGAGAAGTGATTACTTTATGAGTAATAGCTCAACACTATATTTTACGGACTGCTCTCACAAAGACTGGCTTTCTTTTTCTTCTGAAGGGCTAATTTCAACATGTAACCTGATGAGAAGCAACATACTTTCTTTAAAAACTGAATTATGTTACGTTATCAGGTGCCATTCATCTGAAAAGTTCTCAATGTGACATTTTTTACAGTCATACCCTAATCTGTGTTCAGCGATTGTTTCTTTCCATGGTTACAGAGCAAACAAGAACTGTTAATAGCTAATTAAGCATGAATTTTTCGCTTTGAAGCTGGATGTTTTACTGACAGAAAACAAAGCATGAGACAAACAAATCCTTTTCATACCAGGTCGGTCAGGAATCCTGAGGAGAACAGGCGGAGCGATGGCGTAGGAGATGCTGATGGTTACCACAGTGACAAAGTTTGTCGCAGCGCCAAGAGCGAGTGAACACATGAAGGAATCCTTCGCTTCACAGACAACGGGATTATCAGGTGCAGTATTCCCATCCTTCACCTCTGTGTCGTCTTTCTGTGAACTAAGCAACAGATACGAAACATACTTAAGTCCCTCTGTTATCTCAGTGCAAAGTATAATATCTGAATTTAAAATATGTGATCAGAACTAAATATCAATACATGTCCAAAATGATGTGACATTATCTTCATTAGCTTGGACGAGAAGTCTTTGAACATACTAAACACTATAATTCCATGACAACTGGGCGACTTCATCTACTGATGGAGATTGTGTGACATGATTCAATCAGAGTTAACACATACGTATATAGTACGTAACCCCCCACTAAACTGTTGGGAAAGGTTCAGATTAGACTAAAGCACATACACATACAAAATAATAAAAGTAATACAAAATAATACTCACAACAGCCGCTGTAGACTAACTGCCATAGGACCAGCATCCACCATGGTTGATGGTGGAAAGAGAGACTTAAGGTCACATGTTAAATTTTCCCAGGTTTCATCAATTCTGCACAGTATGTCCAAACAGGTGCCTGACAATGAATCAGAATAGCATGTTAGCAGCATGATCAGCGCCATTTACATCAGTGTGACCTTCAAATAAAGGCTTCTCAGAAAACGGCCTAGCTTCGTATTCTGAGAAGAGGGAAATATTAAAGTTGCATGCGGGAACACAGTAATGAAGGGGGAAAGTATTTTAGATTTCAAGTAATCGAAATAAGATTGGAAATTTCTTACTCGTGTGACAAGAATAGTAAACAGCCTCAGCAGCTTTGTGAGGCTGTTCACGGCTGTGCTTTGAGTTAAATGCCAACATCAGCATGCTAGCATGCTCCCAATAATAATGCTAACATGTAAATGTTTAGCAGGTATAATGTTTGGTCATTAGCACTAAACACAAAAAGAAAGCTAAGGATGGTGGTTTGACAAATTAGTGTCTGTTCCAACGCTGCCAGAGTGCAGATGTTTTACCGTAGGAAACAAGAGACAAAGTAAACAAACTTGCACTTCAGCCTACATGTGCTGGGCGTGTTGTTAGTGTTAATAAAGCGTAAAGACCACACCAGCATCTAACCAGATCCAAGTGACAAATGCTGCTCCATTTACACAATGTTTAATGTGCTGCAGCTAAACAGCTAATTAGCTATACGGCCTGCAAACTCATGTTAGCAGTGCATCTTTCCACTTGTTCAGTGTGTGAGACAAGACGTATGTTCATGTTCATGTCAAGAAGGAAACTTTAGCAGGTAAGCTAATGTGTCAACTGGCTATTCAAATATGAAATTTCTTTCAGTTGGAAAATATTCACAACCACCTACTACATGCTCTCTGTCTGACAAATTCATTTCACAAAAAAGGTATAGATATTGCTGTATACATAAAGGTGAAAGTTTAGTATTTATGTCAGACATTTTTGACTTATTATCTACAGGAGTGGTCCTGGCTACCTAGCATATACTCAAGAGGGTTTTTTCGTTCAATCTCAACCTGCTGCAGTCCCACACCTGTCTTGAAGGCATTTTTGATGCTGAAAGCAACAAAAATAAGTGCGACTAACAAGCAAACAGGAATGAGCAAAACAATGAGTGACTTTGGAGCTGAATCACACTTTCTGACTAAGACAGTCAGGAGGCACAGCTTCGGTCTACTCCGTCAAATCATCATCACTAAGCCATAAAGCTGGAAGGTCTTTGCTAACCACCACTGATTCAAAGGAATCACAGCACCTCGCAGATCGATGAAAACAACACTGTGCATGTCGAACAAATCCTCCTCATGTCTCAATATCGCCTCACCTCCGTCTTCACCGCAGCGCTGACAATATCAAGAGAGCATTGTATAATTATGACTCACTTGAACTGGCCCCACATTTGCTCTTTAAACTCAACGATCTTCGTACTCTCTCTTCTTGCTAGAAAACAGTTGTGCTGAACAATTTCCTGGATAAGTAGAAAAGGTAAGAAACAGCTGGTTTGATTCTGTTGTGCTGATAGATGTGAATCCTTGTGAGCAGTGGCGGCTGGTGGAAAATGTTCTTGGTAGGGCTGTGCCACATCCAATCAATTTCAGCAAACATCCCAGAATGATTTAATGCAAACAAATTAAGGTATCAAACGCGCATTACTACTTTGCAGTTAAATATTTAACATTTATTCCAACACGAAAAAAAGCAGTAAATAACACTTTCACAAACTCTTATTTTAGTCACCCTCACAGGGAATTCAGTATAATATAATATATATAACATATAATAATATTCTGTATAATATAATAATATATATATCATATAATATTCTGTATAATATAATAATATATATGTCATATAATAATATTCACTATAATATAAAACACACACACACACACACACATATATATATATATATATATATATATATATAATAATATATATATATATATATATATATATAACTATATATCCATTTCTCAGACAGGTGCTTCATGTCCCTCACTCCCTAACTGTCCATGCTGGTTCTGTCCCCGTTGTTTTAAAAAGATAAATAAGTTATTATCATGACGTCATCCAGCTAGTCAAACCTGTCTGGTGTACAGCTAGTAGAGAAGCTTCATGTACTGCTTCTCTTTCCTGCTAGTCTGCTGTCTGATTGTGAGGTCAGGCTGATCTGGGATCAGCTCTTTCAGTAGTTTCTCCTCTCAGTTCTCCTCTCAAACGGGTCTTGGAGGAGTAGTGCTCACACTGGCGCTCTCCTGTAGAGACTTCTCCTGACGAGAACGCGCAGCTTGGGGCAGGAAAAAAACTGCCCCAAGCTGAATCTATTTGAGGACGCTGATTGGCTGAATTGTATGTCACTCATTTATATCTTTACTCAGCATTGGCTAAACTGCTTTATAGACCCGCCTCTTTGGGGCAGTTTTTCCAGCGCCCCAGCCAGCTGAGACGTGCACACACAGAGAGGAAGAGCAGACAGGCAGAGAGGACAAGCAGGAAAAGCATATATTTACCGCAGATATCATATTTTACACATATTACTGGGTGATTCCATGTTTCAAAAACACAAATATTGACAATTTGTATAGTTTATTTTTATTTTAAATTTTATTTTTATTTTTATTTTTATTTTTATTTTTATTTTTATTTTTATTTTTTGTAGCTCTAGGGGGGGCGGCGCCCTAGCGCCCTCTATGGACCAGCCGCCACTGCTTGTGAGCCAGACTATCTTGTGAATTGACAGCACAAGACTCACCCTGATGGGAGGAGGGATGCCAGCTGAAAATTCATTAAAGTGTAATGAGCCTGTCAGGGTAATCTTTAGAGACCTCTCTGTCAGCGACAAGTGACGACACTGCAGGAAGAGTCACGAGGCTCTGTCACGCTGACCCTGCTGTTTGTTCTGATGAGCAGCAGCCACATCATACAGCCACCCTGTTGCTGCTTGAGATCACTGTGTATTAAATGTTTTCTTGTAAACAGACAGTTATGCTCATGTTCCCCCATACAGCTAGTGAGGTCTGTCCTGTACAACTTGTCTGAGGTAAAGCATGGAGTAGCGTCAAACTGTCAGTGTGCTAGCACAAACTCAAGTTGGTCTTACTAACCTGCAACCTCAATGCTTACTATTAAAAACAATTTAAAGCCACTTTAATAATTGTCTTCTTAGAGACATGTAACACTGATGAAAGTCAACAAAGCCCTGGAATAAAACACTGGAGGCACCACACTGCATGCGAGTTGAGATAATTGCCAGATATTTCGGCTAACGAGGTGCAAAAATAATTGAGAGTATCCTCAGTGGTATTTCATAGCCACATTGCTGCAGTTGGAGAAAACCCATTATCGAACGGTGGTGAGGAAGCCTGATGTTTATATGAAGCCACTCCAAAACCTGGCTAGCAACGTCTGACATGTTTGATTTCAACATGTGAAAATACAGACAGGGCGTGAACGACATCACGTCACATGCACAAACTCTTTCAAAAGGGCCTCATCAACCAGGATAGGAGCAACCCTACAAGCCTTGAATAAATAATTTCTTTGTTAAGAAACATTTTAGATACCAGTGTCTAATCAACTCTTACCGCCAGAGGACTCATGGGGATGTGATTCATTTGTCGAGCCCCTGAAGCTGCAGAGGGGATAGCGTGGGAGGTTTGATTCAGAGCGGTTTGTCTCCGGTGCGTGTGTGTCATCTCCCTCTGCAGTGAGGTGGGCTGAAGGTGAGTCACAGCACAGCTCATCCTGCCATGGGAGGTCCAGGGCACCTGAATGGAGAGAGGCTCCCTCCTCAGGCTCCAAACACTGAGCACCTGCTCACAGAGAGGCAAGAAAGTTAACTCGGGATAGAAACTAAATTAATGTTCACAGTGTTTTTATATATTTAAGTTTGGGTTTTATTTTCTGCATGAGACATTTAAATAAAGACAATTTAAATCTTTTTAATATATATTTTTTTATCTATGAAGATGGTGGTTTTTATTTTTTATTTCACATTGAAACAACTGGCTGCTGCATTGTATCTATGTACAGAGGTATGAAAGTGTCCATCTCAATTGTTTCTTTTTGCAAATATAAAGATGTTTAGATTATAATATACAGGTTAATATTCACATTTTTACTGAGCAATGTATCAACTATAAATAAGTCACAGAGAAGCTCTGATTACAACACAAAACACAGGGAGAGCCTTTAAATATAAAATATATATATAATAAAATGTTAAATATATGTCCCTTTATTAGCACAAGTCATTAATCAAACATAAGTTTTCATTACATGAAGGGATGAACTGGCAGAATTGGTGAGTAAGAAAATAAGGTTTCGGTTTAGGTGAAGTCTAAACCAGAGAAAGATCATGAGAAAAGCCCAAAGACCGTGTTAGTGTACACCACCTGATGTGATAGGGATTTAGCTCAGGTGAAACTCAGAATGTTTGACAACTAGTAGAGAATAACATACTGTACTGTCAAAGAAGACTGTACACTGGTTTTCATTTTGACACCACATGAGCTCCACACGGGAAATATGACGACTATATAAATCTCAAGTGTCAACACTGGTATGAGGCTGCTGCATAGTGTGTGTATCTGGAGATTATATAGACTTGTACATCCTGACCAGTGTTACCTGAGCACTACCTGAACAGAAATGTCAGCTCCAAGGTGAAATTAATCTGAAATTACCACCACTAATTGAAAAAAAAAAAAAAAACACAATAGGGATTTCAGGATTTAAACCATCTCCATCTAAGAATGCCAATCTCCTTGTACACATTATTAACATCCAGAATTACATTGTAAGAACCTCAGCCAGGAACAAAGCCTGAAACAAATCCATACCACAAATGAACTCCACACACCGATGTGACAAGAACACTGCATTAGATTTAAATTAGGGATTCAGATTAATCCATAGCTCCCTTTGGCAAAACCTCAGGGAGTTGCATGAATAACATAATATCCTATAGTGTCCTACAATATATCCTACTTATAAGTTCCTTCCAATAACTATGTTTGAACTGAACCTTTCTAAGGTATCTAAGTTTATCTGTTTACTCCAAACGTGAATCGGCTGTACATGACTATTTTTTTAAGAGAGAAAACTGGTACTACTGAACTGTTGCATTGGAGTTTTAACTCACCATGAGAGAGCAGGAGGATATGCATCAGGACTGTCAACATTACAGACCGAACCCTGTAGAGATACAGAGAGGGGATAAGTAAAGGATTGACAGAGAGAAGGAAAAACCTTGATTGTGCAGCGGTAAAAAAAAAAAAACGTAGTAATATAGATGGTGAGAGAAAAGAGACACAGATGAAGACATTAATTGAGTGAGATAGGTATCAAGGATGAGTTGATTTAATGTTGCTGCATAAACATAAAGCAGGTGTAAATAAGGTACTAAAGGTTTCAGTATTTCAGAAGTTTATAGCAATATATTTAATCTTTTCCTAATTCTAACAGGTGAAGTTGTAAGAGTGTGAAAATTGAACAGATATGATCTATCTTCAGCGTTCTAGCAAATACGCCCTGTGTCGCGTTTGGATTTTGCTGGGCATGGGAGTAATCTCTACAGGTTATGCATGACATAAAAGACTTTCAACAGTCCATACTTAATAAGCAAGAATAATGGATAACGATCTTAAAATCTGATTACAACATAACCAGTATCATGGGAGAACAGTGGGAGGTGTATGTGCACAACTGTGAACAACCCAGTTCCATGAACAGTTGAAGAACTGGTGGACCGACTCCTCCACAGAGTTAATGACTCATTAGGCAAAAAGTCTGCGCTGTGTCTCTACTGGTACACAGTACTGTCCCAGTAAAGTGTCACGTCTACTTCAGGCTGGTACCTTTTTCATCCTAAAGCACGGGTTCCCTTTTCACCACCACAAATGGATATCGATTATATACAGCACTTTAAACTACGTCTCTTTTTTTCCAGGAGGTTTTATTGTTCATTGTGTGACGATCCCTGCCTTTCTCTGCCAATCAGTTATTGTTAAGAGGATTTACACAATAACTGGTGGCAGGGGATCATTAGGGCCAACTGGGAACACCTGGGCCCAGTGTTCCCAGTCCATTGAGCCTTGACTGCTACTAGCAGCTCCCTCTCTGTCTGCCATGCTGTGGGTTTGGTTTAGTTTGGAACACATCCATCCCTCATGCAAACTTACACCACTGATTGACCTGACACATCCACATCTTAATTACACTTGATATTAATACTTGTTGAGATATGATCATGGTGTGTCTCCTTTTTGTTGAGGCCACTTGAGCCAGGTCATAGAATTATTACAATAAGATCAGCATCAAAGTTATTTGTAATCCTATTTGTGGGTTTATGCACAAGTACCCCCAGGGGTACACAAACCTCTCAGTGGGAATCACTGTTCTAAAGTATAGAGAAATCTGTGCTGTAGGCCAACGTAAATAATCTCAATTGTTAACCCATGCAATAACAATTGTATACATTTTGCCAAGAATTCCAGGAGACTCTGCAGAATTGTACATAGTCTTCTCTTAGAATGCGTTACATTAACGCACATATTTTGGACATTTTGTATTATCATCTCTACACAATACTTCTCATATTGGCTAAGCACTGTACTTTGAACTATTCACAGTCCTGTACAAAACTGTACACCTCTTGTTTCTAACTATGTTTATTATGCAAGGCAAATTCCTTGTATGTGAAAACCTGGTTGGCAATAATCCTGATTCTGATTTGTAAATGATGTATTTCATCTGATCACAATGCAAGATATCATGAAATGCAATGCATTGCATTTGTGGACTCATTATCATAAGCCAGCATTCACCTATGTCATGACCAACTTCATTTTTTAAAGTTGGATCACATTCACAGAGACCACCTTTATAAAATACTGCAAACGTACATTGTAGTGGTCAAAAGCGTGGGCTTTGTCTAGCTGGGCTTTAGCTGGGGTTAAGGAGGGAAAGAGTTTTTCATGGATTTGAAGCAGTGCTGCAAGCAATTCTATTTTGACTCCAGCAGGATTGAAGATCGGTGATGTGATTCAAATAATTATTTGCAAGAACCAAAAGTATTGCAAAAGGCAATTTTCCCCTCTCAGACCCATCATGTTTCAGAGGCAGATCGCTCACTGATAAGAGCACCTCCCGCTCTCCCTCCATAACTGTCTGTAACAGCTCTGCACACAGAAACATGACTCAATGCAGGACTGAGAGTGAGCGCAGCTGAAAACAGTCAATAGTTTAGAAGGTTAGGACAGAGTTTGGCATCAGGTTATCATTCGGTGAGGACAAACAAAACAGGCAGGTGAGACTGGGTTGTGCATTAGATGATCTGGTTAAAGACTGGAGAAAGAGGGTTAGATATGCAGGGAAGCAAATGAGTGACTGGCTATGTGGAAACACACTGAAAGTCACTACTGGGCAGGTGGATAATGGCAGGTAGAGGGTAATGGCTGTAAAAACAGGAAAACAACCAACGATGACTAATCAGAGATCGGCATTGAGACACTTTCACTAATGAAATACTCCAGAGCTGCAATTTACTCATGAAAGCATATTTTGACACAAAGCAGAAGGAAGGACTTAATTTTCTCTCAAAGTTATCATCATATGACCTTAGAATGACAACCAGTTAGAAAACATGATGCTACAGTTTTCTCCTTCAACCTTCCGTTCTTTCTACAAATTTTCCCATAAAAGTGTAATCATTTCTTCTCAGATATTTCTCCTCTAGTTAATTCATGTCGTGCTTTATTATAAAGCTCTCCGCTGCTCGTTGTGAAGCCAAATGTGAGAAGCGAGCCAAAAAATGCACACAGTGTAACTTCACACAAGCCAGTGAGCAAATCTAATAAATCATTAATATGCTAGGCCAAGACGAGCGCAGCATGCAGTGACAAACAGCACAGTGGAGATGCTCAAGTGTGAAAGTGAAGTTTGTGTTTAGTATAATAAAGTGATCATTTGCCAATCAATCTGTAAATGTGTACTTAATCTTGTCAATGTTTAGAAGAATCTCTCAAAGTGTTCAGTCCGAACACGTGTGTGAGTGTGTGTGTGTGTGGGGGGGGGGGGGGGTGTATCTATACACACGTAACAACAGAGTGGAACAGAGGGTGTGCAATCCAAATAAACAAAAACGAGGTGCATTGAATCAGTTAATTGTAGGATGCAAAGCAGCTTCATCAGCATGATGAGAGACTGCAGGAAAAAATAAGATCTCATATATTTATATTGTTCTGTACGTAGGAAAAAAACCTGTTCCTACAGAACACAGCCGTCATCACCATCAGGTGTTCAAAACAAACCCTCTGGCATTTTGTAAAAAGAACAACAACCCCATTTTCATGTAGCTACATGTTAAGGCCCTGTCACACTATAAAAACGTATGAGTTGCGTATGCAAATTCCCCAAAAAAACGTTCATACGCACAAAAACCCCTTGAAAATACAGAATGTTTCGTATACTTACCATATTGAACCTATGATAAGCGCATGAGTAGCGTATCGCCAGCGAATGGCCAGCGTAAGACCAGCGTATGACCAGGGACGAACTGCGCATGCGCAGTGTACCGCTATCACGTGACAAAGTGCCGATAAGCATATATCCCATAATGCCTGGATGTGGTGAATTGCCAAATCGATCAGATCATACTGGTGTTGGAGAAGAGCTACCTCCATCCTCTCTCGTTGTAGGTCCACGAAGAACTGAAGAAGAGCTCGAAATGGGAGTATATATATATATATACACTTTCTCAATACGCTAGCTGTACGGTACACCTTCATGCCAGCGTATGACCAGCGTACTCCACCTATGAGTAACGTACCTCTGACGTTACTCTCGCGTATTCAGCGTATGCCGATCGTATGCTTAGCGTATAAACCATACGTCCGCACACGCACAACTTTTTTAAGCATGCTTAAAAAAACTTTTCTGCCTCGCCGTATGCCACCGTATGCGACCGTGCTTGAAACGTATACAACCTATGCCTAACCTACCCCTAGAGTCTGTCACCGTATACCGGCGTATGAGTGATATTTTTCATACGTCCGCATACGCTAGTACGATACGCAATAGTGTGACACCAGCTTTAGATGGAAAGAAGCAGCATCTTGAATATTTTATTAGCGCAAAAACATTCAGCCTCTGTTCTATCCAAACCAATGCTTTATTAATATAAGATAAGCCTTTATGGATCCCCAGAGGGAAGATTTGGGAAGGACAATGAGTTAGCAATATGCATAAAATTCCCTATCACATATGTGATTATATACCATGATATCAACATAAACTGTTCATGGACAAAATAATCAGATAGGAATATACATTTTCCATTAATGCAATACCTGACAAATCATGGTGCATTGTCACATTGATGCCAAAAAAATAAAAAAAAATTCAACATTGCCAGGAATGAAATCAATTGATTTGCTCCACCGACTACACAGGTTTAATATGTTTAATCTAATCAGAGATATGAATTGTATAGCTGTCACAGTATAAACAGTAACAAATTCATATCATGCCTTAGTATTTATCATCATATCACCCAAGCTTAGTGAGGACCATCAAAATGTCAAAGCCAAAAGCAATATGACTCAAAAGATACAAAAAAAGTCACACGTTTACATCCACTGTCTTATCATAACAATGTGGTTCGGTTGGGATTAGGATAGGAGTTTTTTGTTGCTAGTGCATAATAATAATAATCATGACACAACTTATTGATATACGAATACGGAACTAGCTTCTTCCTTTAATTAAGTGCCCTGAGTAAGCCAATGATGCTCCAAAGAAGTGAGGTGGAATGAATGAACAAGAAAGCAGAAGAAAGGGATGGATGAAGTCCATGCATATTATAAGAATTTGGGACAGCAGCCAAACATTCAATAACATACTAGTCAGTAGCCTTTGTCATAAAATGCATAAATACGTTGTTATTTTATTTTTAAAGTAACTAACCTTTGCTATACTATAAATACACCTCTGTTGTTCAGTTTTGCTGCTGTTTCCTCGCTTTCCTTGGAAACAATCTGGCCGGATCAAGATAACCATCTGAAAGTATTTTCCACATGCACAAAGGGAAGCTCTGCCGCGCATCTCCAGGGACTATAGCTGGCCAACATGTCTGACTCACTCCTAGCAAGTATCAAGATGCTCTGCAGACGAGACGCGTCGGGGCTTGTTTCCCCCATCTGGCGACAGCAGCATATTGTATCAGAAGTGTTTCTCTTTTCTGTTTCGTGACAAAAATCCATTTACAGTGGCTTTTCTATTCCTGACAAGTTTAAGAAAAGTAAATTAAGAACAAGAGAAAAGTATGAGAACGCACCAAATTGTTCTCAATGGAAGAGAATCAAAGATTGCATGACAATATAACTTAATGTAAACTATCTGTCGATCTATCTATCTATCTAAGTCCGTCTGTAAAGTGCATCCTCATTGGACCCTAAATGCGCAGAACTGACAGGAGAAACCACTTAAGTCAACATCAGAATTGAAAAACTTTCCAGCTGTCAGTTTGACAGACACGTTTTTAAGATCCCATTAAAGGTTGGCCGCCCGACCACAAACACCTCATGTGTGATTATGAGAAAGTGAGAATTAGTAGGCTAACATCGAGACTGTGTCCTTACATTGCCCCTGGCAGTTTATTCTGGTGTTGTGTCCTGGTTCTCTTTTGTCCGACTCAGTTCATCCAGGTGAGTTTAAATCCTCGGAGAGGAAGTTCTGTGCGCCTCAGTCAGAGTCCACTGTCCATGTTTGAGTCTGAGACCAACCACCAAAATGATGAAGATTTCCCCAAACACAATCGTTTTCCCTCACACACAAACACACACACACGCTGCGACCGACTGAACGAAAAGAGACTGAACAACCCTGGACCATAGGCTGCTCTGGAGCTGAGAGAGGAGGGAGAGGCTTCCACACGCACAACAGCGTACTGCCCACCGGGATGCGTTCAGGAACACCTCCGGAAATCCTAACACTTTTGATGACAAGTAGGCAGTAGTGGCATTTCTTGGAACAACCATTTGCTCATGTTAAAACTTAAATTCCAAAGCTTATCTATTTATTTTTTACTCACTTATTTTATTTTATTCACTGTATTTATATTAATTGCCGGTATTGTTTTGTTTGTGTACTATGGATTCATCACATAGTGAGAACTCTCTTGTGGGAGCAGAAATGTCTTTCCCTACAATTTTAGACTACGACTTAGTTTTAAGATTAAGTTTATCTATCCATTCATCCATCCATCTTCACTATCTTTGGTGCAGGGTCACACAGCTTATCCCAGCAAACACTGGGCGGGTGGATGCACACACTGGTTGCCATCTATCACAGTGCTGATGCAGAACAGAGAAAACACAGTCAGATTCATAACTGCGGGCAATTTCAATGTGCTAAAGTATGTATGTTTGTTCGTCGAGTTTCATCGTATCTCTAGAGAATCCCACGCTTGTTTTGTTTTTAGCTGTCACCAAGGGAGTAGCCCAAAATTTTGATCCCGACACATGCCAAATTTCTCTATGGACCTCTTGATTTATGCAAACAAATAAGTGAGTTTGCAGCTGTGCACATGAATCTGTAGTGGTCATTCTGCTGCTAATGAATGAGTAAATATAACAATCTGTGAGGTGTAAATTAGTCTGCATGGTTTGAAATGTCATTTCCTGGATTTTTATTTTGGTGTTTATCATTCCCGTGGCGTAAGACAGAGCTAGAAAAGGCCATCTTACAGACAGGCACTCTCTAAAAATTCCCAACAAAACTTATATAAATGTTCCTAAAGGGCAAATCACGTGTTGAAAAATAAAAATAAAAAGTTCTTTACTTATCTTTGTAGTCTATCATAGTAGAGATGGATTTGCCATCAGCTGTATGTGATGATAAGCAGACTGCTGGTAACATGATGACCAACATGATACTAAATGCTTTACGCTCCCCAACATCTCTTGCTTCCTCTGGATACCACAGACCTCTAGGGGACTACACTTCAGCCTCACAGATGTTCCACATCATGTCAGTCAAACATGTCTTGTACTCGTATGAAACAGGAGTCAACAGATTGGAGTGAAATGGAGCAAGCACAGGTGCAAAAAGTCTAGTGGATTAGTGATGTCATGCAGGCTTCTGCTGACACTCTACTTCTGTGTTATTGTTTAAATCCTCCTGAAAAGCCCATTGTTTGGGTCGTGGAAAGAAAGTCTCCATCCAGACAAGAATCCTTTGCCAAACCACTAAGTCAACCGACTTTTCCAAATGCAAACAGACATTTCAGTCCGTTATTTGAATGGAAAGTATGTCTGTGTGTATGTATGTTTCCCACATGGCTTAATGTGAGTTTGTGGTGCAAAGAGCATTGAATTCATGATAATCATTGCAAAAAATGTGCACTTTCATCCACAATTATATATATAGAATTCCTAAGAGTAAACATAAAAAAATATATAACAAAATCAATGGTCGAACTGTCCAAATACAGAGTTACTGTATATATATATTTAAATGTATAACCAGCAATTGCAGCACTATGACCGAAGCACATTTATTTATGGAGGAAAAATAATGCAATAACTATAACTAATACAAATGCTTGTTTACCAGTCTTACAGTTTTTTGCATGGTCTACCAGCTCTCTTTCTTCTCTCACAATCAATACAAAAAGTTTCAATGAATGTTCCCAACACATCTAGCTGCTTTGTCAAAAGCTGTCTGAGTGGGTGTACACAGAACTGGAGTCTGCAAAAAAGAATCACTCTAACATATGTGATAAATGTTTAATTTCAGAGTTCAGAGTGTGTTGGGGGGGGGGGGGGGGGATTATGACCTGCCCAAGGTAATCCTTGAGACACTGAATGTACTCAGTACATTTTCCTCACAAGTGCAGTACTGTAGAACTATTGAGTATGTAATCAATATATTGTTGGGATAAAACCCCAGTCCCACGTGTTTGACCATATATTTTAGGGGTATACTTAAATTCAGTGTCAAAGTTAGGGTACGCTTCCAGAGAATAATGCAATACGCTACGGGGACCTCACAAGTATAGTAGTACAGGTTGTTTGTGTGGGTGTGTGGGTGTGTGTGTGTGTGTGTGACAAAGTGAGAAACTGCCTGCAGTCACTATCAAACTTCATGACGTAGAAAGGATGCGTCATTGTGTGCTTGCATACATTTGCGCATGTAAAGAGGAGGAGGTTCTTTTGTAAATGGATTTCCTTGGTCTGTGACACGATGGAGGATGATCACTTTACTTTCATAGCCCCCTGATCTTTATGGAGATGGATTTTTTTCATTATTAAGAGCAGCCTGGAACTGCTCTGTCACTGAATGCTGCAGTGAGTGGGATTTGAAGCATCTGGTTTCACCCACATCCAAAATCCCTCTAGAGAGAGTTAATAAAGAAGAAAGCAGATGAATGTGATGATTTTGTTCTGCTGTCAAACAGCTATTTGTTACTTTAGACAACTGTAGTCATGTTATTGTCAGATGACGTGTGATTGCAAACATGTGCCAATGTCAGCTGCTTTCTGTTATATCAGAAAACTGGGTGAATAAGAAAACTGGCACTGATGACAGAATGACACCTGATTTATGATTTTAAAAAATATATATATTAAAAAAACAAAACCTGATTTGAACCTGATGAAAAAAACATGTGGCCAAAGCTATTTGCTTATGAGGTTATTCCTGTAAACATGGACCCCTGAGAAATTTAATCTGCCCATCATTCCTGCTTTTGGGAATCTTTTCCATTACGTCACAGCACAGCATTAAACTGATACATAACCATATGATTCACAACCTGCTACACGTGATATCAAATTAGGTTAAAACAAAAGGTTCACCGATCAGATAGGGATCTGAAAGAGAGCGTGTGCAGGAGAAACACACCCCTCACACACCCCCACACACTGCAGCAGCCTCACCCACAGAATGCATCATTCCCTCCAATGACATCATCTCAACCTGTGTGCAGGAATGACATCATCCTCTTGGTACGTAATCCCCATGTGAAGATGTTTGTGTGGTGCAAAGATAAATAAACAAGTAAATGAATAATCAACATCTGAAAATGATCCATGATTGATGTCAGCATCTGATCAATGACCCCATGAGACTAATAAAGGGCAACTACTATTATACGTGTGTCGGGTTACCGTGTCAGTTATCATTCACAGACTGTTCAAAAAACATTTTGGTAGGTTTCATCAACATGTCATAACCTGCATATAAACACTTCATATTTGGTTGTTCAATTTAATTCATCAATTAAACATGTTATACCACAGTATCTTGCTAGTACTTCCTGAGCTTCACTGTATGAAGGACACATCCATTAATGTATTCATTGCGTAAAAGTAATAAAGTAATGTATATTTAGTCGATGGTAAGCAGATTGCAAGATACCAGAGTAAAATTCCTTGTATGTATGATCATACGTATCCATTACCATTACTCCCATGTCATCATTGCACAGGAGGATGATTTGACAGCAAACTATTTAATCATTAGATGAGTTAAGCTTTTTACATGGTAAAAAACATTGTGAGTTGACTCTTTCTAACAAACAGCCTATCCCCACAGTGTCTTCTGACCTCAAACAGGGAAGCCACTCGTAAATAATGAATCAGATTCTTACCATGAGAAAAAAAAAAAATCCTCACGGTGGGATTGCATACCAAGAGGATGATGTCATGCTTGAAGACTGGCTAGGATGATGTCACTGAAAGAGACAATGCAATCTCTTTATTTCAAATGCATATATGGTTTGGCTGAAATGAGATTCCCCTCGATCCCCACTTCACATGCAAAATTCAATCTGTTTGAACACTGAAGGATGTAGTGTAACTTGATTTTACATAATAAGCTGCAAATTCCATATCTTTCTTATCACTTAAGTGCTATTTTGTGAAAGGAAGGAAATAAGGTGGGAAATAAGGTCGGATTTGTTAACGAGCATGCTCTACAAGAATTATCTTAGAAGCCATGGGAAGTGGTTTTAGGGGGGTTAGAAGGATTATGTTTTACCTTTAGACAGATCCAGTCTTAATGCTAAGCTAAGCTAACAGCCTCCTGGCTGAAGCTTCGTATTTAGTGGACAGATATGAGTGTTTTATGAATCTTCTCATCTATCTCTCTGCAAGAAAGCGAACAAGCATAAAATGTTTAGCTATTCTTTTAACACCCAGCATCAAGACTGACATTGATCTTCTCATTCACTCTCCCAATGGAAGCAACATGTTGAGCTACGCCTTTTAAACCTCACAGAATTCAGCTTTAACTGAAAATGTATCCATATCTAATCCAAGTTAAGCTTTCTCACCCAAAGCTGTATCTTGACAGGTACTGCATCTTCTGAATAAAGCTGACTGTTAGAGTGAATAAGGACATAGTTCAAGAATAAATAGCAAAAATTGTAGCACATTCCGTAAACCATTACAGTTACAGAGTAAAGAGAGTTGTTTCATTCCTCCTGGTGCTCATTTTTCTCTTGGAGGGGGACTTCATGGAAGAGACCAGAGAGAGGAAAAGGCCAAAATAGAGCAAATAGAGTTCACGCGCAATCGCTACTTTGACCCTCTACGTAAATGTTCTCTGAGGAGACTTTCAGACTGTTTGTACATTCATTTCACTTTTTTTCTACTACGCTTTGGAGCAGCATGTACAATACATTAGTCAAACAAACTTAAATGCCAGGGTGCAATGCCAAAACCCAGAATTGAGATTATTCATATTTTTGACGCCACTCTCCTGCAGTTACCATTTAGTGATCCGAACAAACTTTCCTTCTAAATCTAAGTGGCACAAGACCTAACTGTAGGTCGGCTGGATCTGTTGTGACAGGAGAAACTGGGATATATTTCCCTATCTGGCCTTTCCTTGAATTTTGTTATTTAAAACGTGTTATGTGTTGGCTGCTTTTCAGTTTAAAACATCTGGTTTCCTGTTCATAGCTAAAAATTAAGTTCTGTGTTTACTTGGTACTGAGAAATGCTGCGGCCACACAAAGAGTGTTCAGAGAAAAACATGAAAGTGGACCAAACTAACACCTCTCCCTGTTAACAAGAGCTCTCTCGACTCGTCCTTTTTTGAAAGGCATAATAACAAAGTATGAGCTTCTGTATGAGTGCCTGTTTATGTCATCCATTAGCGTCATCATCATGTAAGCAGTAGTGTGTGTTGACAAAGTTTGAGCGTGATATCTTTTCCAGAGCACAGCTGTAGCACATGTCTTCTAAGTTACACCCGCTGAAACACAAGATGACCCTGCGTTTCCCAAGAGCTCTGGTTAATGCAGCCAATATCTAAAAAGTGAAAGAGACCAACAAGTTAGCACTCATCAGTGAGAGAACATTACAACTTG
Source organism: Leptoclinus maculatus (assembly GCA_032191485.1). Taxonomy (NCBI): domain Eukaryota; kingdom Metazoa; phylum Chordata; class Actinopteri; order Perciformes; family Stichaeidae; genus Leptoclinus; species Leptoclinus maculatus. The sequence goes on along the minus strand of JAVDOI010000004.1, from coordinate 15,108,918 downwards.
CTGGCTGTCTGCCATTCTCTGAACTGACGGAAGACAATGAGATCTAAGACAGATGAGTGTAAACAAAGCGGTTATGTGACAAAGTTAGGCAGTTTAAAGGTTTCTGAAGAGATGGTTTGAAGGCTCAGTTTGAGCTTCTCCTGTGTTGCTTAACTTATTTGTACAGCACCTTTCATTAAGGTTAGTGCAATTCAAAGTGCACAGTGATGAGCTGAGATTCGTTCAAGCAAAAAAACACCTAAACATACTCTTCCTTTAAGCTTTAAGTCAGGGTAATCCACAGATTATTTACTTTCATTGTTTTTTGTGTGTGATTTACAAAAAAAAATCACTTTTACATTTTAAGACAGAAATCAGAGGTTTACCAATCACTCCGATGCTCATTTTTCTTCAGCATCACGCTAACTATGAAGAGTGAAGTTCATAGTTTTTTTTCACATTGTTTTCACATTGTCATTTGATACATTGTTATCATGAAAATATCGGTTACATTTGCTTTACACTGCCTAGTTTAGATTTTTCTTCTGCTCAACTCAGTTTAGGACAATCATCAAAAGAAAGAATGAAATTGTATTTTTCCTTTGGTCAGAGGCTGTTTATTGAATTAAGAGAAACTATTTCCAAGAGCTGCACATGAGACACAGCACCTGCCAAACATCCAGTACTGTGAGAGAAGAGACAGATGGAGAGAAGTGTCAGACAAGCAGAGAGAAAAAAGGAATGAGTCAAGACAGTATGTGCGCAAATCAACACATGGGAAAAACATTTAACCTGTGTCCAAATATTATTAGAATTGTATAAACCCATTTGCCTTCTCTCTCACTTTTACCTTTTATCTCTACATCCAAAGTGTTTTTGACGAAAAATGTTGATGATTAATAAATTATTTAAATTCAATACAAATTATCCAACAACAATTTTGATAATCTAATATTCATGATGGTCAATTATCAAGCAAAAATGAAAAACATAAACTGGTTTTTATCTGATTCATATTATTGTAAATATAATATCTTTGAGTTTTGATCTGTTGATTGGACAAAACAAGACTGCAAAAATTGTTGCTTCATTCATTGAAAAAAAAAAAATCAAGTAAAACAATCATTAGCTGCAGCCCCACAGTGCTTTACTATTTTCTTTCACTTGTTCTTCCCTCCTTCCGTTTGCCTTCTCTTGTGGAGGTTTGCACAACTGGAGCTCAATTGAGATCATATGCGCACTTATGTCACAATAAACCCACTCAACTCAACCACTGTGTGTGTGTGTGTGTGTGTGTGTGTGTGTGTGTGTGTGTGTGTGTGTGTGTGTGTGTGTGTGTGTGTGTGTGTGTGTGTGAGTAGAAACACTGTGTGCAGCCCTAAGGTCTCGCAGGAGTCATCGAGACAGCCACAGCTAATAGATTTTATGGGTCTTATTTGTGTCAATACTAAAACAAAAACTGGCCTGGAAAACACAGCGCCAGATGTGAGTGAATAACATCTGGTAGTGACACCAGCGAGGTTTGTGGGGGTAACGCTTATCATCCAAGACCAACGCAAAGACCCCGCGGAGTGAGTTGAGCATTTCTTATTCATCATGTGGTTCTTCCTTTCTTTCTCTCTACCTCTGTCTCTCTCCCTCTCTCTGTCTTAAGCGCACTCTGACATGAACACACATCAGCACACAGTCCGCAGCAGTGAGTGCACGGTGATGTGATGATATGAGAGCTATTGACTCTCAGCTTGTTCTCTGCACTGCTATAACACCATTACCAGAGCACGATGGGGTGACTCATGAAGCCACGATCACAATCTCTCCCTGGGATACAATCTCCACCTTGTTTCTGCACACACACACACACACACACACACACACACACACACACACACACACACACACTCATACATTCAACTGTTCACTTATTGTCACTTATTCCACACACAAGTAGGTTATGTGCTCCTACATTTTCTCCTTTGAGAGACAAGTCAAATTGTAAGGGAGTGTGTCTCTTCTTTCCATCTTCCAAGGGAAAATACAAATGTGGAAAGAATTAGAGAGAAAGGCTGAAATAGAGAGAAGGTGCTGAGGTGATGTCCCAGCATGTGCGTCATCAGATTTTATTATCTTAAACCTAGTGAGCTGTCTCTTCCCACCCAGTACAATAAGAAAACAGCTAGAGCGTCAAGTAGGGGACTGTCATCTGGTGGCTTTGTTAGAGCTGCTGTCACCTCAATATGAATATGTGACTGCTTTGAAACTAATTAGAGTTTTAGGGGAAGCAATTTTGGTGTGCAATTTTAAAATATTGTCCCTCCCTGATGCTCTCAGATGGAGGGATGTTTCTCAGGGAACCAAGCTTGGGATCTCCAAAATACCATAGCAGTGATTTAGTGTCAGTTTGCTGTGTGTTTAAAAATTGTATTTATTTTTATTTCAGTTTGTTTTCGGTTTATCCACAAAAGTCCCACTGAATGAGACTGAAAATGTTTTGATTTGACGGCCCACTAGGAAGCTTAATGATCAATATCTCACACTGCAGCACATTGATTGAAAACATGCAGATTGGGGTCTTCAAATATAGCCAAGAGTCTGCTGAGGAGGCAACAAAAAAGCTCCAAAACATCTGTTTAAAGGAGAGTCAAGCTGATCGCTGAGGGGTTGTAGGTGTAGGTGATTAACACATTGCCTGATGGACATGCTAAACAATAACTCCTCGCTCTATCACTTTGAAACTGCTAAACTACTTGAAACTGCAACTTAAACATAATTCACAGTATGTGTGACAGACATGTAATCAAGGAGTTGATTATTTATTATATATATATATTAACAGTTGGATTTGGTGGATAAGACACAACAGCTAGAGGGATAGTGTCAAGTTGTCTGTAAACCTTTATGAATATGATTTGATGTTACCAGTCAGCTGTTTGCCAAGCAACCGATGAATATTGATGGTGAAGCATGAATGAAGAAACTGCTGCCGATCAAGTGCTGCAAGCCCAACTTCAATGCTCTGCTTGAATTAATGCAATGCTCCATTCATGTCTTGATCTATTTACTTTTTTAATTCCTTTTACTTGATAAAGTACTATAAATTATACTCATTAAGGCTGTTGGTTAGTTAGTTAGTTATTGTTTTACCCCACCTAAAAACTGGCACCTTAACGATACATGCAATACAGAGTTTGGTTTGTGGAATGGTTTTTGGAGTTATAAAGGTATATTTAATTTGAAGAAATGTAACTTTTAAAAAATATTGTTTAAATAAATCACAAGCACAGGTACGCTTACAAAACACATTGATCTAATCCTTGTAGACACATAGAACCAGAACCTCTGTTAAGTAAGTGCTTGAGTAAAAAAAATGTCTCACATTTTGTAATTTCCACAATTCCCCAGCCACCCACTTATTTCTGTGGTGTTGATGTTGTCATTCAGCGCCCACTCTTGCTAAAACAGTCTGCATCAGTCAAGCAACAGGCAATAACATACAGGCAGTTCTATCTCTCTCTCTCTCTCTGAGTCATACACCCCTAATCTCTAGTTTAATGTGCATCCTCTCAGCAGTGGAGAGAGCGTAAGTTTGGAACTTTGAGCCATTCAAACACTTGTATTTTTCTAAATGAAAGCTCTTAGGCCATAAAGCCTAGCGAGGAAGTGTCATTTGAGTGTACGGATGTTTCCTACTGTTTTTCTGAATGAAAGCACTACATCTGCCCTCACTGAATCACACTCCCCTGGCTGGAGCCATTGAATCACCCGTATTGTTTTGTTTATTTTCCATTCACATGTTTTCCGAGCAAACTCGGTTTGTAAAGGTGGTTTGAGTTGTTTATCTGCAGACTGAGGCCTTCAATCATGTCTTATCCAGCTACACCTTCATTACAGCTTGCCATGGAACTTCGAAGAGACATTTCAGATTTCTAAATGAAAAAGTTTAACTAAGTTAAGGTTTAAAAAGCAAAACACTGCAAACAGACAGTTTAACATGTGTACATCCATACAAATGCCATTATATTAGTTTATCTTATGTTGTCTTGTTTGTCCAGCCTTGCATTTCTTTTTCCAGCTTTCCATTCTTGCCACATTAACCCGTTGAGCTACACAAATCCAGCCCAGTGTTTGTGTGTGCAGATTCGGGCATGCATTTCTACACATCTAAATAGAACACAAGGGTGAATTAATATGAGAGGAACAGGAGCGGGGAGAGTGCTTGTGATAATTCAATTGAATCAAATTGAATCGAAGTGATAAATATATAGAGGTAAACAATAAAGTGGTCAGCCATAGTAACAGAAAATGGGAAAAGTGGAGAATTTCATTTCACAAGATATTTTCCTGTAAGTGCACATCAGTTCAAGTCTCCCTAGAATATTTTCCATTGCACTGCTGTACCTGTAAAAGCATTATTACCAGAAAACAACAAGTGAGATAGTTTGTTGACAGACTCAAAGCTCCAGAACATTTGGTCATGATGTGCTAATTACTGTATTGTGCATGTGATTAACAGGAGATCAGACAGAATGAGAGACAAGGACATTAGCATACTGCACAAAAACACACATGAAACACTCATTAGTCCAATGGGAACTCAAAGTTCTGTATCTATGATTCCAAGAACCTTGAATCCAGGGTCACTGTGATATCAAAGGAAATATGTGGCGTCGGGTTAAGTTCAGTCAGTTCAAGGACGTTTAGCCTTAAAAGCTTTAATCGTTGACTGTGAATGTATTTGTATTTATCGCCATGTTAGCCCTTGAATACCAATAAGCAGGTACGCAGAATGAATAGACGGACCTAGCTTTTGATACAAGAAAAAAAATAACTTCACTTTGTATCTATGTCCCCTGTTTATCGATATGAGATTACATTTATTTCCAGGAATTTAGAAGGAAGTTCAACTATGAAATAAAGTGTGTCTGTTGTATTTCTCAATATAAATACAATTTAGATTTAGTAACCTTTAGAGGGAGCCAGGATTGCAGTTTCCTTCCATTTACAGTCTTTTTGCTAAACTAAGTTAGATGGTTGCAGTAGCTTCATAATTAACATACAGACAGACATGTATTTAAATGACATAGAGCGGTAGCAATCTTTTCATCTAACTCTCGTCAAGAAAGCAAAAAACTGTATTTCCAAACATGTAAAAACCTTTCCTATTCTGTTTGTCTGCCTGAAAGTCTATGTTTTTAACTGCTTAATTTAAAATTAACACCACAAATCCCCAGACGCAAATTCTGAGAACAAGACCTGGTTGTCCTTCATGGGTGCTTCAGCCCTCACATGAAGATCAATTTGAGCAGCATGTGTTAAATAATCATTTACACTTTTAGCTCCGGTGTAAATTCAGCCCTAGAGGTCCAACTAAGCAAACAGTACAGAAGACCCTCGTCACCATGGACATCTCTTTGTCATGATCTCACCTTTTGCACTTCCAGTTCAAATAAATCAAATGGTCAAATTGGCAGCAACATGTTCCCCCGAAAAACTTCTCTCCTTCTGAGAATCTAGCGCTGGACTGTCGATCGAAGCCAGACTGGTCAGCTTTTGCCCGAGGCTCATCTGTGTCTGTGGCCAAAGCACCTGCTCTGAACATGATCATTGTTTTGACTGTTGTGGGGGGGGGAAATGGCCTTTATTGAACTAATGCACAGATGTTAGAGAAATAACTCGCTGTAAGAATAAATGTTTTTAATAGTAAGAAGAGTCTAAAGCCGTTTTAGTGGACAGAACATTTATTATATCAGGCAAGGCAGAAGACAAAAAGCTAAATGTGGCCTAGATTAGATATGGTTAGAGCTTCAATTAAAGCGCCATGTGAGATACAAATAAATCAACATTTTGCTTTTAGGTGATATGAGAATATCCATATCAATCTCTGTGCATTAAAGGAATTTGGGGAAATATGTTTATTTGCTTTCTTGGCATGAATGTATGTCTATTAGATAAGAGCCAGTAGACAGTTAGCTCAGTCTGGCCCTGTTAAAAACGGTATTTAAAAAAAATAATAACTTTAGTTATATCCATCAACAAGACTACAGGAAGTTACTGCAAGAAATAGTTCAGCACATAACCCCCCTGTTAAACTTAAAAATGTCCTTTTTACAGACATTTTATTACATCAAAGAAACAAGATACAACATGTTAATTAGTGGGCTTTTCAAAGTTTATTTTTTAACTTGGTAGAGAGCCAGGTTAGCAGTTTTCCCCTGCTGACAGTCTTTATGCTAAGCGAGGCTATACTCCAGCTCCGTACTTGACACACAGACATAAGAGCTCACAATGTTGTAATTGTCAAATCTGGTGTGTGTCATTGTTGACAGCATACTTAAGTGTCATTCACTTCACACATTATGAAATGTTGTAAATATTTAGCACAAATTACTCACCAGCTGCCCCACAGCAGACCCAGAGGAGTATACCATGGAAAATAAAGTGTGCCTTCCAGCTGCTATCCTCAACATGTCTGGTAGCAAACAGAGAGCTTTATGTGGAGCAGTGTGTCTCTGGGCATGAGGGGCTATTTCTGATCCAAGGTGTCAGAATACACACCAATCATTCACCGCACACAGGCCAGGATGTGCATGTGTTTGCACTAATCTGTGTATCTGCAGGTGTGTATGGGAATAAGAGTTTACTGGATGAAAGCCATCTCTATTTTTGTGTACATGAACATGGACTGGATGTGTTTATTTGTAGCTGTTGGTAGAAAGGGATTCCGGAGAGCCTAAGATAAACATGAGCATAGCGACAAGCCCCTCTGTCAGCGGTCCTCTCACATTTTCCCCTCTGTTTGAGGTAGAGGGGGTTTTCTGTGTGCCTCTGTGTGTGTTTGTGTGTTTACAGTGTATGTGACATTCAATCCCAGAAATCCTCTGACGCACTCGCCAAGAGCTGCCTTTGCAATGCCACACACATTTACAGCAGCCCCTGATCCTGACCAGGCAAAACAAATTTGCTCTATGCTGCTTTATCATATCTCTAATTGATTATTATGCTGTTGCAAGGTGACAGAGAACTGAATGTTGGCACGTTACAACAGACGCAAACCATAAAGCTGCTATAATCAATATTTTTTATATAAATTATGGCTCAAATCGTAATGTTTGAATTGAAATAATTTGCTTGTCCTCTGGGCTCTACAGAGCATTTTAGCATCTTTCAGCTCATTCTTTTTTTTTTTTTTTAGATGCAATTTTACTGTTTTAGTTCTCTTTCACCACTCTCATAACGTTGTTTTCGGACATCTGTTTCAAGCAGAAAGCCAACTGCGCACACAATATATATAAGATATTTCCCTCACGAGTTGGTGGAGACCAAAAATAGAGCTCAAAGAGAGTGAACATTTGACATTAATTTCGTGACCAGAGACACAACTGAATGCTAGCGTTGCTTTGTAACTGCTGGATGTGTAAATACACATTCACCATAACAACTTTATAGGACATCAGTGCTGTGTTTCTGTGCTGCCCCAATATGGCCTAAAATGTATAAATGCAGGTTTGAATGTGCAAAGGACTCGAGATTAAACTTCTATCATGCAATCCAGAAATGCACAAAACTGATGCAACATCCATTGCAAAAAGTGATGATCAGATCAACCCAGACAGCTTCACAAGCGAATAGCAACAAACCCCAACAACAGCCATTCTATTTTAAATGCCTGTAAACGGTATTATCGTAGTGCTGTTGTTAGTCTCCATCACAGCTGCAGTTATTTAACACAGGCTTATGAAGTGGGAAGGGGAAGGCCACTATTTTTAAACTGCCAGTAAGATACCAAAACTCTGCTGACAACAGCACAGTTAGAAAGTTGACCTGCATGACACCTGAAGTGGTTTGAAAACACCATAGAGCTATTATCTTTAAACATACATTATGTCTGCAGAGAGCTGTCCTGTAACCCCCATCATGTTAGCTCAACCTAGATATCTCAAGGAGGTCATTCATGCTTTCATATAATCTCGATTAGATTATTCTGATTAACTGTATTGAGGGTTTAGACAAAAAAACGATGTCACACCTTCAGCAACAAAACACAACCGATAGACACAATCAATAATGATCAACATGGTTGACATTCTCTGTCAATCATTGACCCCCCCCCCCCCCAGGCAACACTATCTAAGATACAAATTCCTATTATTCTACACACACACACACACACACACACACACACTAATGTGTGTGTGTTCAATTGTGTGGAAATATATACTGAAAGTGTGTGATTCACACTTGGTCAACAACCCCCAGCATCTCAACACCACTCCACATGTTACAATATTAGAAACCCACAAACCACTAAAGAACGTTGACAATAGCATGAGTGCATCTGCATTGACATTTTAGTCTGCAATGCTGCATTTTAATCACGAAACAACGTTGCTATTTGAGAGACTATGAGCATAGAGTGCAGGTCATGGGATAATTAATACAATATAACTGAGGTCTTGCTACAGAATAATGAGGCCAGAGAGCACTTCCCCTAAAACACATGTTATGGACTTAACGAGGCTGTCTCCTGATAAACATGATGACAATTATAATTTTATATTATTGTCATGTTTTGCCGCAGTGTTTGAGCCATGCTTGCGATGTAGCTTTAAATGGATGGCAATGTCAACCTGTTGGTCAATTCGTTTGGTTCACATGTTAATATTTCAACAACTATCTGACGGATTGCCCTTTAGTTTTCATACAGACATCCATGATGCCCTGAGGATGAATCCTAATGATGAATCCTCCATGAATTCACCTCTAGTGTCACCAGCCAGTCAAAGTTTCTACTTATTCAGTTAAATAACATCTTGACACCTTTCAAACAGACAGTATTTTTGCATTAACTATACTGTAGGACTATGTTGTGTCTATCTTTTATTGGTATTTTGGACATTGCAGGTCTGACTTCACTGATGACCGTTTTTTGAAACAAAATGTGTTTCCTGCTACACACAACTACACCATTCAAAGCATACAACTCAAATAAACAGCTACACTAGAAAACTAAAACAAAGACTTTCCAAACAAATTAAGCATCCACAAATCTAAGTGCACAGTTTTTCTATAAATGATCATTCACTGGAGAGACCATGTGAAAACATATTTGTATGTTAAGACTGGGGGAGAGCATCCCTGGAGGCATGACAATTTCCCGGCAGCCTTAAGATAACAACAGTGCATAGTGTAGTTGTACAACGACCCTTAAGTTTTCCTTTTTTTAAGGATTATTTATTTTAATGGACCTAAGCAGAACAGTACATGCCCAGTTTTCCAGACATATCCGGTTTCACAGCAACATGTCTTTTACCGAGTGAATAAGCACTGAGGGGTTAAGTGCCTTCATGGATAAATTGACGGTAGTGCTTAAACCATCATGTATTCAGCTTCCACCATCACAACGTCACAGCTTCTCTAAGGCAACAGTCCTGAATAAAAACAAGGTTCTCTCGGTTAAATGTCATTATTGTGTGAAAGAAAGGTACACTCACTCCAACTAAACTTGAAATGATTTAAAGCACTGCCTCTTCGTAAACAGCATACCAGTCTTTAGCTTTGGCTTTAAATTCATGTAATATGAGTCTAATTGTGAAGTGTGATGCTGTAGCAGGGATGCAAAGATGAAAGCAAGTTGTCTGATGTTTTGCAGGCTCTTTATTTCCCCATGGGGTGATAAGATGATGATTCACACTGTGAGAAAGTTGTGGTTTAATTTAGTTTTAACAAACGGTTGAACCAGTCAGCCCTGTGGAAGGTCTGCCCTAAAGTTTGTTTCTCATTTCCCATCAAAATTGAGTGCTCATGTATTGTATATTTCTTTCATTTAATGCATACGTCATATGTTTAGTCTAGTTAGTAGCAGCAGCACCTCTTTCTTGTAACATCCATCTTCCTGCTCGTCTATTCATCCTAACCCAAAGGACTTCCATGTCCCCACTGGTATCAAGATGTTTTTTTTCAAAACTCTGTGTGTGTGTGTGTAGCAGTTTGACATCTCTATGAGACTTGTGCCTAATGATGTAGGTTAATCACGAAAAAGGTTAATGGTTCTCATCCATCAGAGCTGAATCTGTGAAAATGCGTCAGCAGAGCAAGTTAGAGAAGGGGAAAAACTGAAGAGTGCAGCAGTAACCTTACTTTACAATGAATCACTAATTTGGGGGAGTTATTTTCAATTACCCTGAATTTCCTCCTGGATAGTTAAACACTGACACTGCAGTCCTGTGTTTCCCGCATCTGAGCCCCAAAGGAAACATTTGTCAAGCCCCTAACTGGTCACATATGAGAGGAGATGAAGTCGTGAACAGCAGCATTGTAATGCAGCATATTACAGTCTGCAACTCTACTCAGAGGGAACATCTCTGAGATTAAATCACCATATAGGTATATCGCATCATTGAAAACAACAAAGCAGACCTTTTTATAGGGAACTGTTTTATCACATTGACTTCCAAAGGGGAGACATGACATGTGTTGAACTCCTGGATGATGTTACTGACTGTTCACTAACAGAACAAGTTTGTGTCTACTTTTCCTGTAAGCACACTTAGTACATTTATTGTACTTAAGTGCAATTTTGAGGTTATATTTCCTTCTTGTTCTACTTCTACTCCACTTAATTTGTTTGACAGCCGTGGTTACTAATCAGATAAAGATTTTGAGTTTCTCCACAACAATTCACACAAAAGCACCGCTTTAAATATTGTGTTTAACAAAATAAGTCATGTATCATGAAAAAGCATAAAACACGACAAATCAACTAAAGATATCTCCGTTGACTGTAACCAAAACGACAATGAGTCGACAAATTGACAAAAAGAGGGCAGCCCTAATATTTAGCAAAAAATACTTCTTAAAAGTAAAATGTTGCAATAGGACATTTACTTACAATGGGGTAGTTTTAGATTGTGGTACTGATTATTTTGCTTAAGTAAATGATCTGTACTTGCTCCACCAATGAGCACACTGTACGTAATTCAAGACGGCAGTAGTGTAGTTCGTGTGTTGTACGCTGCTACCCTCTAGTGATCAAAAGGAGACACATCAAGAAACAAATTCTGTAAAACCTGATGAATGCTGCTTCTGTTTTCTGTTTACTATTTATTGTTGTGCACTGCACTTGATCATTATGTACATCTTGTAACGGTAAACAGACCTGAAAAGGAACACATGAACATAATTTGTACACAGTTTAGTAATACTTGAACAGCAGACAGGCAAACACATAACGTACAGTAGTCTGTTTACAAATCTGATCACTTCCATACATACCACAACTTCAACCAACACACATCCATTGACTACAGTATAGAGGTTAGCTTTTTAACATAGCCGTAAGATTGCAGATAGAGAATTCAGTCAGTGAGGGAGCTTATGGGGGTTATTTCACATGTAGGTCCTCAGTGTAAATAGAGCACAGGAGCACATACTACAAGCTTCCTGTGTCTGGTAAGTCACCAAAGAAAGCAGTAGCCTCTAGATCAGAGTTCAGCCTTTTCTGACTGAGACCCAGAGTCTTGTCCAGGGACCCATTTCAGTCAAGACGCTCTGTCCAGTTGAAGAAACAGCATTTTAAAGCAGTCATACTCAGTATATCCAGTCAAAATCCTCAACACAGCCAAAGTGAATCCTGGGTAATAATGAAGTCAAACAAAGGGGGAAAAAAACGTTATGAGGGTTAACAATCTAGATCTCCAAAATAGAGAGAACCAGAGAGCATGAAATCGATATAAAGAACAGTTCATGAACATGTAAAGGCAAATATTCTGCTCAATTTGTGCGTGTGAAAATTGACTGTAAACACATTTTTGATAACAGATGTCAAACAACAGAATAAAGTATCTCGACAGGCTTTTACAGTAGAGCTCTGTCAGTATCGCAAAGCTGGAGGCGGAAGATGTTATAGGATCATTGGAGTCCTGTGAAAACTTCAAACACCTAAAAAAAAAAATTGAGAATTGTGTCAGTTTCCGCTTTCCAATAGGTAATTACATATTCTGTTTTTGCATATGTTTGTCATTGGCCCATGGGCTTCATCCCAGGACTGTGAAACACTTTTTACACAAGATGACAATGTCAGGAGTCAATTTCCAACATACAGAGGAACAATCACATCGGAATATTTGTGAAATTATATGGAGAGAATTCAAATCTGCTCTGGATTCAAACTATTAGAAACCTACAACATGTCAAGCCATGTGTCTTGTACCTTAATGTTGATATGAGATGCATGACAGTATTACTCATCCAGACAAAAAGCTGCATGATAATTATCAACTATCAAAAAAAGTGTCAGTGCTGTGATGGAAAATATCTCACAAACATAAACAAATTCCATGAAGTATTTTTTCTTTTTTTTAAAACCAATGTACAATCACTGCAAATCAGTTTTTTTGATAAAGTGTTGAAATGTAAGCAGATATAAGTAGATTCTGAGTGAAATGAGTCATTTGAGATGTGATAATGTGAACCACATTAATTCTCTCTCCAACAGTTTACATTATCATCCTACAGTATGAGGATATTGTACATCCTTGTATCATCAACTATTAAGCTATTCCCATGTTTTGCTAGCTTGTCAGTCAGTTGATGACTGATGGCCCTAAAATCCCAAACATACATACATTAGCTGATGACGTTCAGTTCTTTTAAACCACAAAAAACGCAGCAGGTCTGATACACAAAACAATAAAATAAAAAAAAGCAATAAGTGAACAAATAAATAAATAACAATGGCTTTCGTTCAAAGCTGCACCGAGTGAAGTTTGTGCTTTCACAGAGCTCCCTTGCAAAAATACATGTGTTAATTTATGAATGAGTAGGCATGAGGCCCCGAGGTGCTCCATGTTGTACATGTGCTAACCCTAAAATACAGTATACAATCCTCAGTTCCCTCAAACATGGAAACACACAAGGCTTGATTACATCAGACGCACCAATAATGAATCACTCTTCTAGTACAAGCACCTTTTTGTCAATCTGACATCTGAACATTAAGTCGGCAACTGAAACTGTAGCAGCCTTCTGTCCAGTGTTTTTATTTTAGAGCCCCATTCATTTTCTTTTTCAATTATCCTCAGCAGACTAAATAAATAAGGCTCATGGAGATGGAAGCCAACCGGTAATCAGTTACTGTCAAAAGTGCTAATAGCAGTTTGCTTTCACTCTCTTTGCACTTTCATTACAATTTTCTAAATAAGATAGATTGTTAATTTACAGTTCCAAACAGCCTGTTTTGGATGAAAAGCAGGTTTGTCCTTTTTTGTCCTTCTAAGAACATTCAACAATGAACAATTGTGAATTTGATATGACAGAACTGATCGTGGATCCAATTTTCACACATAGTACAGCAGAATGTTTTGTGGGTAAATGCTGTTAAATGCTTATTTGTGCCTTACAGACTACGCTGGCGCTCTGAATCCTTTACTGACAGCCGTCTGTGAAATGCTTGTTCAATTTTCTCCCTGATGTGTTTTTCTCTTATCATGCGTGTCCGTCGTCTCTCGCTCACTTTTGATCTGTCTCCCCTCAATCAAGCGTTTCTTTTGTTTTTCTAGACGTCCCGGTGACTCTGCTTTGATTGCCGGTTGTGTTTCAGGGCTAAGGACACTCAAACAGAGAAAGGGCAATGTTGCACCACATACATACAGTAGGAAGGTACAATTGAGCTACGGGGAGTCGTTTGTTCAGTCACACTGTTCGTCTGGAGGCTGGAGTTCTGTAGTCTTTTGCCGTCTTGCAGATCAACTGGATGTTCTGTGTTTGTGTGTGGTGAGAAGAGAAGTACGGGTCAAAGCACAGGTATAAAGGCAGATGTTGTAGGGTGCGGCTGTAGTATGTTGACCAGAAATGGTGACACATTTTTAGGATTGGGTAACAGAATCAGGAGGGGGCATCCTCTCCTCGCTCACTTCCTCTGTTTATTCAGTAGAGGGGTTTTTGTCCTTGGCTTTCAAATTCTGACCAGGCATCATTTAGTTCCATGAAAATCATCTTGGCATATTGTTCATAGGGCTGTCCTGTTGCCTGTGAGGGAAGACAGAAAAAAAAAACAGATAAACCCAGAGAAAAATCACCTGAAAACATTCTCCACTTCTGGCCGTATCCAAATGAGTGATGCAAACGAGGGAAGTTTTGCATTTGGCAAGCACCTGGATATAAAACCTAACTTGACAGGTTGAGCTTTGGCCAGACATTTTAAAGCTGACGCAGGCTCTTAAAATATGTGACTCTGTGGTTGCAGTCAAAAAAAGAAACTGATATAATATCAATGCATTCACACAGAGGTGATGAACCTTTGGGAGAAAAATGTAGCTGACAAAAAACAACAAACAGGTCTAAAAAACTAAACCCCAACAAATTAAAGAACAAATTAAACAAAAATATGCAATCATTATACTCCATTTGATTTAATTAAACTTTAAAACTTTGCACAATAACAAAGATGTTCATCCTCCAAACACTGTTCTTTTTATTGTGTTCGTCAGTAAAAAGAAAGTTAGTTTAGTTCAGATAAATTATCTGAAACAAATGCTGCCGTCTTGTACTGATTGATTGGGTATTGATCTTGTGATTCACTCACTAGACCCCTGTGATCGCGTACATTTGGGGTTGCACCTACTTGTTCTGATAAAAGAGAGGATGATTAGAAAGGTGAGAAGTAATTTCTCCTTGCAGGCACGCTGGTGATGTCTACCTGCCATGATCTCACAGCAGATCACAGAGACATAACCTTAATCCACTGAGTATTCCTGAGAGTAAAAAGAAAAAGGCTTCCCTGAAGACTGAAACCACAGGTAAGCTCATTTTACCGGCTGCTGTTGTGATTGCCTTTCCCTTGCCTTTCCCTTGCCTCAGTTCACTGTATTTATTCACAGGCACAAACTACTTTCCTTGTGAGTCTGACTGTGACGATCTGGAGCCAGCTTTTGTGGATTCATTGCAACAATGCCCCTGATCCTACACCTCCTAACACTGATCTTGGTGGAATGCACCATAGGAGCCCCAAAGGTCATGAAGGCACCAGACGCAAGGGTAGATGGTATGAATATTTATCTGACTATGGCACGGCAAGTAGCCCACCACATAAGCCCTACTTCTAGCTGTTATGTCTGTGGCCTAATGCCCTACACTGCTGGAGAAGGCTTACCTCTGATGGCCTTACCTGCCTCTGACTGCGACACCTGCCACCTGATGCATATTCCGTTATCTCAGTCCTATTCTCATCCTGATTGTTCCAGGCTCTCCAAAATGAGACCACTTCACTGTTCTAGAGGACATGGGAACTGCTACAGATGTCTCAACACTCCCAAACCTGTTCCCATACAGCTCATACCGAAAAAGTTCCCTTGGTGTCTCCAGAATGACGGCGAGACACATGTGGGACAATCGGACTGCCTTCGTTCATTCAAATGGGACCCAAGACAAACCAATATGGAATTTAAATCTCTGGATTCTGCACCTCAGCAATGTTTGGCAGCAGCAGGCCAGGGTCACTTCAGTGCTCTAGCTCACCGCACTGCCAGATGCTCCATCTCCTCTCCTGTAGGAATGTACTGGGTATGTGGAAACCTTGCGTACCCGTATCTTCCCGTGGATTATAAAGGGCGCTGCGGATTGGCCTACGTCATCCCGGCTATGAGGGTGGCTCACTCCCTGCCCCAGAAAGCTGTCAAACGGGTGCAACGTGGACTTTCAGATGTCTTTGGGACTCACCATCAATCAAATTTCAAGAACACACTCGGTCCCATTCTTCCTTTTTACGGAATTATGTCTGCATTAGATCAAATCGCCGATTTGTCTCATTCGATAGAAGTTATAGCTAATCTAACCGGTAAGGCTCTCATGCTTCTCTCGAGTGAACTCGCCTCTGTTAGACTTGTAGCTTTACAAAACAGAGCAGCTTTGGATTTTCTTTTAGCAGCCCAAGGAGGAACGTGTGCTGTCATTGGCTCTGAATGTTGTACCTTTGTGCCTGACTATAACGCTACAATTGGTGATATAATTAACCACCTTCATGATACTGCCAAATCTGTTCACCAGGATAGTAGTTCTTTATTTGATTGGTTGAAAACTGCTTTTGGTTCAATGGGTCATCGTGCTGTTGAAGTGCTGATCATTTTGGTTGTTTCCATTGTATTACTCTCTTTCTTTATATCATGTGTGAAAAAGTTCATCTTTAATATAAGTTAAGTACAAACAACTCGCAATCGTATGGCACTAGGATTTTACTTTTAACTTTGCCAACATGACTAATCCTTAGATGGTATATGTCTCTTAGATTACAGTAAAACTGTAACAATGTGCTTCAAAACACGTTGTCAATAACTTTGTTTTACCATCTTGATAATTACTAATTTTATGAGAATTGCTCATAAACATGATTTTGAACAGATTATGTGTTTTAGAACTTTCAACTTCTGTTTGGGGTTTCAGGGACACAGCTGTAAAACACAAATTCACTAAATGAGGAAACACAATTCATTTTAATTTGCTCTATATCTGTGATTGGTGTTGACAGAACTTTTTGAAGTTTACACTATTTGACCCACAAGTATTAAATAATAATAAAACATGAACTATTTCCTTATTTTGTGTAATAACACTGATGTGCAAGTCCAGTTTGCTCCAAAGAGAAGGGTTAATACTTAAATTATTCTCTATATATGGTGTTTTCAAAATAAAAGAGCAGGCCAAGAAAATCTGATTAAAACTGTAATTGTTCTAAAATGGGACAAAGAGTCTTATTTTCTCTCCCTGCATTCATACAGGTATAGATCCTCACTTTATTATTATTATTATTAAGTCCACCAGTCACAATGTGTCTCACCTTATCTGGATGGACGACCAGGACTGCTTTGCGGTAGACCTTTTTAACCTGTTCCGGAGTAACCAGGTCAGCCATGCCCACAGACTTCCAGCGCGTCTCCCCCTCCCACAGCACAGTGTGCATGGTGGACAGCAGAGCACGGATGTTACGCTCCTTCCCCTCGATCCAGTCCAGAATCTGGGTCACAAACAGGAGCGGGAAAGAGAGGGAGACAGATTTTAAAGAATAATTAGAAATGCTTTCAGTGCAATCTGGCTCTGGTAAAAATGTTTTTAAAGTAGTAATTAGAGGATCCAAAATGTGGTCATGGGAGACCTACATTAGTTGCGTCATAAACTCTGGAATACACAGAAAAGCTTGAATAGCCAAAAGTTCTTGAGTGTACTATCCTACTTTTGGGAGTTACTGAATTGCTTGTATTGTGCTACACTGGATAAACAGGTGCATTTTATACCCAGGCCTTCACTGCTGTCATGCAGCTGAAATACCAGCTTATAACCACATGATGGCGCCACAGCTATTATTATTATTATTAAACAGTTCGGTACGAGGCTTACAATACGTTTGAATAACGCTAGAGCATTTGGAAAATGCAGAAGCTTAAATTCAGGAAAATATAATGTTTTCTGTGCTCATGTAGGACAGTGGTTCTGGCTGTGGGACCCACCATCATCCCTTAATGACAAGCCGCAGCCCATTCATCTCTTTAGGAGACCGTCTTATGATTTTACTTTTACAACCCAAACATTAAACATACTGCTCTGCAATCTCTTTCCTCGTCTCAGCCCCCTGTGTCACGGTGTGTGGTACTCGAGTCAGGAAGCTTGTCAGAATGCCCATATTTGATTGACTGAGCTGCATCACGTGATGTGATTCACAACGCCGACTAAGCCTCTGCTGTTAAGTTTCGTTTCACGATAGTCACGTGCTCGCCCACTGACCAATCGCTGCACTAATGCTGACGTAGCTGTGGACCGGCTAGTATGGGACTAGCGGGCTCTGACACGTCAAAGAATACGCCCAACATATCAAACTAAAGATCTGATTGGTTGAACACTATGACCATCAACAATATCGTCCCCATTCACTTAAACTACACATGGATGCACTTGTGAGTCTGCAGGCCTGGGGCCTCTCTTCTTACCTAGAGACACAGAGGTGAAATCTGATTGGATAAAAGCTCTACTTAAAACAAGCTGCACTGGAAGCAGAGCAACTGAGGAAGATAGTAGCTGTGCAATGAGAAAATAAGATAATGGGAAAAATATTTTTATATTATATATATATTTTTTATTTTATTCAGTTTAGACCAGCAGAGAAGGCTTTGCAGGCCCTGACGGCCCACCACTGCTGAAATGCAATTCTACTCAGATGTAGTGATGCAAAAGTCATGGGACTTCATAGTGTTTCTCAAAGAAACAGCAAAATATACAACATACAACAGCAAATAAGAACAACAAACCACTCCTTAAATGATTAGTACACAGATGTTGCATCACATGAGAAAAAAGCCCCTGCCTTTATTTTCTCTGGGTCCATCTCTTTGGCCATCTCCTCCTTCCTCATCTCTGATATAGTCCTGGGCCCTTTCTTATCTTTGGTCCCTGCAAAGCCCTGACCAGATAGCAGGTCATCAAAGTTGGCATGCAAGACTTTGGGCTTAGAACCTGGGAGAGAGGAATGCAAACAACAAAGACAGAAAGCATACTGTTTTAAAGCCATTTTAAGCCACTTACCATCCTGTACTATATGCTGCAATGCTCTGAGAACTACTGATTGAGTGAGAGATTAACTCCCACTAAAGAATGAATGTGCTTGGTACTTTATGTAACAGAGACAATACAGATAAACATGTAGAGAGGAGTAATTCAAAATATATAATCATCTAGCTTCAAATAATTATGGCAATTTATGGAAAAGATTTCATGCCTACAAGTTTCAATTTAACAAATTCACAACCTGACCACATCGTTTTCATCATAAGAGACAACATCTCATCCACATCTCATGCTCACCCATGCTAGCCTGTACTTTGGCCCCAGCGCTGGGCGAGCCTCCCCCCATTGCAGAGAAGCTGACGTTATAGTTGGGTCGGTTCTGGGGCGACGTGTGAGGCATGGGGGTGTGACTGGGGCTGGGCTTTGGCTGCGGGGCAGGGCCCTGTCCTTGGTGTTGCCATCCTCCACCGCCTCCAGCACCTGGCTGCCACGATGGGAAGCCGGCTCCTGCTTGGGGCTGCCACCCTTCTGCATGCTGGGGAGACGGAGGAGGTCGCGAAGGGGAGCCCATGGGAGGGAGGGAAGGGGCGGTTCCAGTAGGAGTGGTGGGTTTGCTGGAGAACCCAGGACCTGCTAAAGCAAAGGACAGAGATTATGACATATAGTAAGGTTGAAATAACAACAGCTAATGTGCTACAGAATATTTCCAGTGACTGACCTCCAAGGCTTCCCCCGAGGTTTCCTATGTCAGCGAACGGGTCCAAGGTGTTTGGCTGGGTTTGGTGGGTGGGGGTGCTGTGGACTGAGCCTGTGGGGCTAGTAGTGGCTGACCGACTGCCCATACCAAAGCCTGCTGCTGGAAAAATCAACAAACAAGTCATATATTTGTAGCCCTTCATTTTACATTTTAGTTCTTTTGGTCTTCAGCATTTAGTTCCACCAGCTCTCACAGATGTTAATACATACAAATGGTTTAGTTGGCTTCCCCAGTAATGTGTTAGATGAACATTTAGTGCTGTTGGTGTGTGTTTGGGTTACTGGTTTCTACCTGTGCTTGTTGTGGCAGGTCTGTTCCAGTCCCATCCTCCCTTTGCATTTTGCTGCTGAATATTGACGGATGGGTTGGAGGGCGGGACGGGGGAACTCCGGCCTATTCAAGCACATAAAAGTTTGTCACACACTGAGCTGAGAACACAGTGACTCACCCACACAGCCTGGGAAAATAATAACAGGGTTGAGTCTCATGAGAGGCGTTATTAGGGGGCAGTTTTATGTCTAAATGGATGTTAGTTGTTAGTTCTTGGAACAGATTTTTTACTGTTGATATCTCCTTGCCCGAAAGGCACAGATAAAGTGTATTATTTGTTATAGTTAGAGGTCTGCAACCTCTCCTACAAATTGATCAGGCCTGTTCAGACCTGTTTTCTAAGCCTTACTGCCAGCCCAGGTTGGGTCCACGCCAGCAGTATATTACTGGCAATTTTAAATTTAGCATGATACACTGATTAATAGGCCTACTGATACAGTAATGTTGTTGTTGTCTTGCTTCATCATGCACACACTGCTGTGTAAAGGTGTGAAGTCTAAAGAAATATCTTCAGGCTATAAATGTTGCTGATGGGGAATTATTCATGCTGGGGGTGAAATATCAAGGCCATGCAATATCTATGCTTACTAATCAGACAGGTTGCAAATACTCAGCAGACATCATGCAGCAAGCCCATTCATTTCCACACAGCAGCAATAGAGAAAAGACTAACTCTTGCAAAACTTGTGAGTGAGCAATAATAGAGCACACAAATATGAGAAAGGAACAAGTTATTAACAAACACAGGGCAGTTTAATAAATCTTGGTGGGAAAAAGAAGTTTTAGAAGTTTTAACCAGAGCTGCTGCACAGAGACGATGGCGATGCATGTTAATGTGTTATGGTGTGGCAGCAGACTTGCAGATACTGCATAACGTGCCTTACCCTGATATGGACTCTTTTATTACATCCAAAATGCTGTGAGAGTGTGCAGCAGAAGCATGCCTTACCCAAGCTTGTAGGCTGCAGGGTGGGTGATGGAGAGCGAGCAGCATGCAGGAAGGGGTCTGGCTGCCCTACATTACCTGGTCCAAGGAATGAACCCATCATGTCCTGAGGCTTAGGCATGGGACCCGTCCCAAAGGGATCAAATGCTGAGGGAAACAAACATGCCCACCATTATCATTGCCTTACTCTAGAAAATTGTATGGCCAAAATGTTTTACTTTTATAAAAGTTGTTTCATTTTATTTTCTTCACTTTTGCAATTACAGAATGTGTTTTTCAGATGTCTAAATTATCATGACCCAGGTATGAGAATTTGAGTATAGCATATTTTTGCCTTCTTGCCATTTATATTTTGATGCGTTTATTTTTTAATAATTACTAACTGTATTAGCTTGACAACATTATTTAAAATTAAGGTCAATGTACGCGCTTATCAACAGCATGGGAAGAGGAAATTTAACAACATATCATCTGATGAAATTTGTGAGAAGATGTTGAAAGCACCAGAGAGAGCTATTAAGCTGACCTTGTGTTCAAATTATTTCGTCAGACTACTATTTCTAAATTTAAGAATGAACTTTCACGCTTAATTAACTATATCAGTCATTAGAAAAAAACACTAAAACCCTAAATGTGAACCAAGCAATCTAAACTTATTTTAAGCAATATCGCATTTTAATATTTGTTTTAGGGTTGTGTTTCAAATCGAATGTACTTTCCAACTTGGGATCTCACCTGTTGGTGCAGGAGAGGGACATGGCGAAGCAGTGTTTGGGACTACTTTATGTGGTGTGGACTGGGCAGATGACGCCCCACTGGTTGGCTGGGGTGGGCCCCCGAACAAGTCCCCTAGGAGGTCAGTAGTTGCAGCTGCAGCAGAAGGGGGATGAGATGAAGGTCGGTTCATCTCATCCCCATCGAGGCCAAGAAGATCCACTTCCTCGGCGGGTGCAGGGGCGGCAGTCATTGAAGCAGGGGGTTCGGGTCTCTGTGGGGCAGTGCCGGCGTTGCTTCGCTGGCTAGAGAGAGAGAGCATCTCATCATCCGAGGGCTCGCTCTCCTCACCATGGGCCCGACTGTCTGGACCTGCATGAGGCCGACTTGGCTCTGCAGGTGTATGAGAATGAGGAAAGAGATAGAGAAGAAAAAGGGGAGGGGAGAGGTGTAATTAATTACCAAATGAGACAGAAGCATACAAAGTGGTAAAAGGTAGAGAGCAATAACAACGCAGATAAAGGAAATTAATTGGGACGAAGCAGACAGAAATACAGAGTAGGTTAAGAGGGAAAAGTTGGGCACAATGGGCAACTATGTAGGTAATCTCTGCTACAAGCACCAGCTTTTCTTCTGATTCTGTGTACTGTGTGCTATAATACACTAAGCTGCACACTTTGCAGTTTGCCACTGGTAGCTGCTCTTAGCTACAACAATTAGAGGAAGTAATTTCTATAACAACACAATAAATCTTAATTTATGGGTCCAATCAATAGACTATACAGTATGCTTTTAAAGGAGGGATGGGATGTACGTGTGACTATAAACCTCAGCTAGCATTAATCAAGAGCAATATTTCACTTTGGTAGAACAGGTTTAATCTCTACCACTTATAGCTGCACAGTTTTCCCCTTTGCTTCCTTTTGATACCATCACCGGGATTATGTGCTTTTTTTCCCAGTTCACCATATTTCTCTGGGTACAGGGAACATTGGTGTGCTGTTATAGGCCATCATGGGAATTACATACAAGAGCAATGTATTCATGTCTATAGATGTTTGGTATTTATTCAAGAGACAGATTAAAATCATCTACCAAAATGATATATCACTGCATAACAAGGATGGGGTTAATTTCAATTCAATCAATACAGATCGTAAATGGAAACAGCCAAGTGATTTCCCAATAACAGAAGATTTATTGGTCTATGGGTTCAATGCTCTCTCTACATTTTGGGGAGAGTATGATTGAATTGAACCAATCCCTGGTTAACTTCTCTAAAAGGTCTTTGGTCTCCTCTATTGTCTTACCCTCCAGATCCAATCCCTCCATTTCATCTTGTCGGGACAAAAATGAGAGTTAGTTCGTTAGTGTGTTCTTGTGTCTGCATGTAAATGTATGTGAATGTGTGTTTTGCACATACTACATTATCCTACCTCAAGTTATCTATTGCATTTCTGCACCATCTTGTACATTTTTGCATATAAATTTGGTTTTAACTGTATTGTGCATTTAACTGTGTTTTAACTGTATTTGTAGATGTGTATTAGTCACTTGTTTCTATCCTTTTTGCTTTTGGCTAGCATCAGTTTTTGTAAGTAAGGACTTCTGTTTAGGGTTATTTTAGGGTAATGATCAGTAAGGCAATTAACAAACATTAGCTATTTTGAATTTACATCAAGATCATGCTGTGAAGCTCTACAGAGCAAGTAACAATCACTGACTGTCAGTCCAGAGGCATTTATATAGCTACACGTTATGCTATTGAATCAAGTCAAGGTACTTTGCTAGTAGCTAACTAGCTTGTAAGCTAGCTAGCTAGCTGGTGTCCTGCTAGTTGGTGCATTTTTTCATTGAGGTTGTGAGCTGAAACTTGATACAGGTCCATAGTTTTGGCTTAACTTTCTAAAATACTGCTGCTAATGTGGTACAGAGTCTTGACAGATGTTGCTTGTGATTGAATACTGACATTATAATCGCTGTTTTATCTTTGGCTACACGACAAGCATTTAATATGGCAGTGGATACCTATTTAGTTATGGACAGAAAAAACCAGAGAGCTTTTCAGAAAGGCTGATTAAAGACAAAAAGTGAATGGATCACACTTTATAAAATAGCTTCCAATCTAAAGTGTGATGTACATTAGGCCTATGTTATTTATTCATTTTATATATATATATATATCCAGTATATATATATTTATATACAGTATATGTGGCCCACATTATTGTTTGTGTGTCATATTTGTCCCCAGTGTAGCCGTCCCCACTCTACCAGCAATAGCCAGTGCGTCCTGATGCTCCTGATGGCAGGAGAAGAGCACATTGGGGTTGAGATCTTTACAGGGGAACTGCTCCCACGGTGGCGTCAGGTCTTTTTGCTTATCCACCCCCTCCACCTCCACATCCAGTATCACATGGAAAAGCTGGGGATACTTCTCAGGAGAGTCGCATGCATCCAGCTCTGGTCTGAGAGGAAAAATGTATGTGTGTTATAGTGAGACGCACAGAGAGGTATTAAGATATCTAAAGGGATCAGCAAGATGATCAATCACAGTGATTAAATAGAAGAAATGTACTCACTTGTTATACTTTAACGTGGTGGTACCAGGAGCAATGAAGCCAGTGTGAAACTGGATCTGGAAGATCTGGGTGTTGGACACCTAACGGCAGTAGAACAAATGTAAGTTTGAGTCATGGGATATTTTAGTGTATCATACCAAATTGCATCAAAAGTCAAATGTACTGTAGTCTCTCAATGTACAATTTTACTAGCCTGCTTTCATAGTTTTCGACTGAATTCCTATGACAGCATTTTATATATCAACTGATTTCTGGAATATAGACTTTGCTCAATAGAGTATGTGGTGCCTAAGCGGATTAAAAGTCCAGCTGTAAAGAAACTGGTTGTAAACATGTCCACTTCAACCCATTTACCTAAATGGATTTATACAGTAATTAAAAAAGAGGGGGATGTTATCTAATTATCTAAAATGCCAGTTAGATTTTAGTGGTTTATTCCTTGGAACTTGGATTACTGTAAAAGCTGTAGTTGCATGCACACACTTTTAAATTTAATTAAAACCTACGAAGCGCAGCATACAACTTTAAACCAATACCAGCGAATATACTGTTGGAAGTAAAATTATACGATAACTATAACAAACAATAACCAAAAATGGCTAAAAAGAGAGTTTTCATTTCAGTTAGCAGCAACACCCGACTGTTTCATGGCTGATCTTGTGCCGACAAGATTTTTCCAACATTGTCATTGTGCAAAATTGTTTTTTTTGTCAAGTTTTATAGGGATGTTGACTTTATCAGTAGACAGACATGGTTTGCAGTTTAGTCCCTCTTTCAGTAAAAACACTTTGTAGTATACAACATAGAGCATTTGGAGTTTACCTTGGCCTGCAGTCGTCCCCCGATGGTAGACCTCATGTGGTAGACTGAAACAATGACGTCTCCTTGCACACTCACACCCAGAGGAAAAACTATCTTACCCTCTTGGACCCTGTGCTCTCTGGAGTGTGTGGGAGGGAGAAACGAAACAACATGAGGGTAGAGGAGGAAAGAATAAATGGGGCAGCAATTAGGAGAAAAATAATTAGAGGACATGTTGCAAGAGAGAGAGAGAGAGAGAGAGAGAGAGAGAGAGAGAGAGAGAGAGAGAGAGAGAGAGAGTAGAGAATGAGGAGAAAAAGGCATGATGTGTTTCAGACTCTTTAAACATACCTTCATATACATCATAGGCTAAATGAAGTCTTGATTTTTTTTGAAGGCTTACACACTTCAAATAAAATGCCCCTACCTCATCCTCTCGTACTCCTGTGCAGTGGTGAAGATCTTTGTCTCCCCGATGAGGACGTCGCAGAAGGGTCGACAGCCACTGCGCTGCTTGTTGAAACAGGGGACCGGAGTAACGGTGAGACCCTTGATCATCAGGGGCTTGGAGTGTGGTAGACTGGGCTTCTCTGATACCATACTACACACATAGCCTATGTACCTGCATGGAGAGAAGGAAAGATAATCACTTCTATCCTGTGTTAGTTTTAAATGGGAATGCCTCACTTTGTGCTATGTCATGTGTATAGGATAAGGGTAATGTTAATGCTGCCATTTCGATAAACTCTCAGTAAACGTGCACTTGAACTCATGAAGGATGTTGTTAGATGCTCTAACATGGACTGATAAATAATACAGATACTGGCTGGCGGGGTATTAAAAGGGCAAAATCATGAGGGTCTGTCAGCCCTGCAGCCTAAGATGTATGCTTAGGCTGAGGAGACTGAGGACTGCTGGCTGCACTATTCATGTTTTGATTAGCCTTTGCTCTACAACAGCCAATAATCTGAAATTATGCTAGAATAAAAAAAAATGCATTGACTTCTGAAGGGGCAGATATGAGAAAAATCCTGTCTAATGCTGAAACCCGCTTATCATGTGAATGAGTTTACTTCTGACAGCTTTATTAGATAGTAAACAATCGGATTCAGCGGTAGAGAAAACACAGGAAAGAAGACATTTTTACAAAGAGGCCTCAAAGTCTAAACATCTAGTGTGAAACTTCTGCAGATGTTTATTTTTCCTGTCCTTTCTGTTTCTCTTACTTCCACACACACACACACACACACACACACACACACACACACACACACACATGTTCAGGGTTACAAACCTGTGGTGTGAAGGCCAGAGGCCGGAACCTGGTCTCTTGGCGCTGAGCAACTGCATGGCAGGAACTGGATTGTTGAAGAGGTGGCAGAAGCAGAACATGGCACAAACCAAAACACCCGAGGGAGAACGACCATCCTACAAACACACAGTAAAGGAGCCACTGAGACACTTCAAGAAATGCTGGGTAATCAATATATTCTAAAGCTTCGCTAATATACTTTTTGGTCTAGTCTGCAATGCATGTTAACCCCTGCACTGCTCCCATTTACATCTTAGCATTGCAGCAATGACAGTGTGAACATGTATAGATCAAGCCACAGAACACAGAGATTCTAACTTGGTGAATGCTCGCTGTAGATCTTCGCTTTCATGCTGCTATAAGAAGAACTGTTAAAGAAGCCAATAATCTACTGTACCTAGCTTTCTGCTACATCATAGCTTAAAGAAGTTCATTTTAATATGTGAGTTCATGGAAGTGTCTGATGATGAAACCATGTGCCCAAACAGGCCAACATTTTATGTAACGGTAGTCAACATTTTTGCACACTGAATTGATTCACTGTCATACATTTACTCAGTTCATTTCAGGTTACAGGAAGACAAAAGCATTCTTGTGATCCGAAGCAGAGAAAACATCTCATTTAGAAAGGGACCGTTTGGTGGAGGTTATGCAAGCTGGAGCAATTTGCCAAGCCACCGCACAACCACAGTGACTTGGCAATAACATGCTCCACAGTGTACAGTGTGGCTGTCACTGAATTAGAAAAGACAGAAAGGCCTGTTTCACTGAACACTTCAGTGGTAGCGATTGTATTGCAAAATATTTGTATTTTTATACATTAAAAGTGCCTTCACTTCATAGTAAACTAAATGAAACATGGCAATGTATGTGGTTAGAAATGAATGAGGACAATTCATATAAAACAATCAATTAAAAAGAAATGGAGGATCGGGATTAATATGATGAGGGTCTTCTTACCGAGCAGGTGATGACACACACATTTTTGGGATTCTGTTTGAGCCAGTTGTGCATGTTCTTACACACAGCAAACAGGTTGTGGAGGCTGGGAGCCTGGCGAGAAGGCCAATTACACTCTGAAACCTGGAAATGAGTTGGTGCAAGAAATGAGAGACAAAGGAGGAATGAGGAAAACAGGGATTGACACAGAAACAGACAGATCCAGACATAAAAAAAAGCAGAGAAGAGGCAGAAGGCAAATCAAAATAGCAAAGGAAGGCAGAGAGAAAGGGGAAAGAAGCAGGAATAGAGGAAACCAAAAAATTACTCAGGAGGGGAGGAAATAAGGAGAGGTGGAGGTTAGCAACAAAACTGCAATAGCAGAGCAACACAACACGCCAGTGGCCATAATGAGTCATCTGCTGGAGTTACAGCAACTTTCACAAGCAGACATGCCATGTTAACTACACAGCTTTCTTGGATGCTTCTACCGGAGGGTGGCACTGTTTTATCTACAGAGATCCCGCGCATGCCTCCCACTTGAAACCAAATCCAGCTGTGCAAAAGTGCTGCATGACTACATGCTGAGATAGTCATAACCATAAAGATGGAATAAAATAGAATAGATGGAGCATTCAGATTCAAATCCTGCTTTTGAAATTATAATTTGGCGGGGACACTTGGGTTGGTGAACCATAAGTTAGATCTTTCATTTAGAGACATATCGGGTCACAAGTGACCATTGTTGTGGTGAGGCATGTAACCGATGTTGAATCACTGCTGTGTTACATCTCTTGAAGATTAAAGATTGTTATGTGTACTAAAATACAAACCCCAATGTTGCTATATCAGTCAAGAGCATCCACAAAAGTCCCTCAAGCTCACAGTTTATCCCAAAAAACTGTTAACTGGAAGATTTGTTAATTGGGGATGCTGTTGGATAATAAAATCACGTAGTGTTTCTATCAAGCATAAGAGGATAGTATATGACTCAACATTGAGTTGTAGAGTCATTGGATAGCCATGAGTCCTGATGTTGTCTGTCTCAATCAAACCTCCCTTTTATTTTAAAATAAAATGACTGTAATATGAGTTGCTCATACTGCTGATCCCACTGAGAAACAACACCTAACTTTGTAGCTCTTCCAAGGTCTCAGCCACATTTACTTATGGTTTTACTCTGTATGGTGACCTCCCAACTAGTTAAAAACTCTAAATGTACGTGTTAGCAAACAGTTGCCTAATTACACATGAAGCAGACACAGAGCAACATTGTAATTCATTTTAAGTTGTGTTTCTGGCCAGCTGATGAATATAAGTCAGATACTTACTTTCCTTTTAGCATTGATTTTGGTCTCAACCAACTCCTGAGGGAAATATCTGGTTCTTTAGCTGCTAAATGCTCCACTGTTCACCAGCTAGTCGCTAACTTTGTCCCTCTGCTGTTTGGTGTTGGACAGGTAGTGTACAGTGGGTTTATCTGAGCTTCATCAGGGCATCTGAAAAAAGCTGCAACATTGATGAAAGCAGTGAGGGTGAACCAAAACTAATGTTGCAGGCTGTAAAACCAAAACAATATGAAAGATGCTAAAATGCTCTGGAGAGGTGCTGGGTATTGCACAGTTGGGGGTTTTGTCACTAGTTTGCTTGACGACTTGCTCCCCAGTGGAAAAAAAATGTCTTATTGAAGCTTAAATGACAGAGGAGTGGTGAGTAATGATAGGCCCTGTTGGGGAAATTAGAGGTTTCTCTCAGGGTGCTCCCATAGTTTATGAGCAGATGTAGCGACAGTCCCCACTTAAAATGCTGGCAGACCAAAAATAGCCGTCAAAATGTGAATAAGTCCTCATATCTCACTGTAGTGTTGTAATAAAGTAAAAATGCTGCAGCAGCCACTAACAACTAATACATCTTTAGGGGTTTCATCTGTAGCTTTATGAGACAGTATCACACTCACCCTGTTGGAGAATTTGGCGCCGCGGTAGTTACGCTGTGATAGATTGAAGACAGTGTAGTGGTCGGCATGGCGACTGTCGAGGAAGGAGCGAATGTCCTCTACATGGTTCTGGTAGCCGATCTGCACCGACTCCGCTGGGTAGGTCATCACTGGAAATAAAATACATCATTCAGCTGCTGGGTGTTTTGAAGAGTTCCATGCACTGTTGGTGCAGATGTTTACATGCACAGCTTCCTCCATCTTTTATCCGTCTTTACAATTATTCTGCAATAAGTGAATTGAAATTTGAAATGTGAAGAGTAGGGTCTAGATTCAAGCATGACCGTCAGCCGCTGCACACAAAGCATTATGGGATAGAAGCCCTCAGGTGACAAATGTCCAGCTGACTATGTTCTTTAAAGGACACACTGCTGCTTCACACTCGTGGGCATGTGAAGCTGCAGGAGAGATGAGTACAGAGGGAACGCTGACGGTGAAGTTGTCTATTTATCTGAATGTGTTCATGCTTGTGTGTGTTAATACAGTCTAAGGATCAGACATGAACCATTATTCTCCTGTATCATGCAGATAAAACACACTTTTACCTTCTCATCTGTTACGTTTTCTACATTGTTCTATTTCCTAATCAGCTTCTTACTCCGACAATTGGGATTTTGCATGAACACACAATTTTTCATGTATTTTCATGCACCAATCGGGATTTAGAAACGTAATGATATCAGTCTTATGATACATGTTGGGTTGTTTGGTCACTGTCAAACAAATATAATCAGACCAAACCAACACAAGCGGATTATGGTATGCATTTGTGTGTTAAATTCTTAATAAATAATAACTTAACAAATGTTTGTATTTTGAATGTTGCTTATTTAGTCATGGGTGACGTTATAGAGAATCACTTATGATTTGAACTTTCAGGGTGTTTAAAATGCAGCTTTTTTAATTGTGAGCTTTGGACACGGATTCATTATTTCTGGAGACAATGTTAGAAGGCATCTACACACACAGCTCACACATGCACACAAAGTCCAGTAGCTGCAACCAAACGTGTTTACCTATGATCCGAGATGTGATGTAGGCAATATCCAGCTCCCCTTTAGTGTACCTGTAACAAAGAAAGATTTTTTTAATAATACTTTTCCATGCAAGTAAAAGAGAATTACAATCAAAAGCTAGCACAGCGAATGTGATTGAGTCAAATTACACCCTAACAAATCCTTGAAATGTGCACAGTATTTGTGAAACCAAACACCCTTGCTCTGTGTTGTATTACAGGTGTTATACAGGAGGCAACGTGTGTTGATGGTTTCAGACAAAGTAAACATTTAGACAAGAGAGTCAAAAGATGCCCTGTTCTTGAAAAATATCAGATCATTAAAAAGAGAAGATCAATGCATGACCAGCATCCAAAAGGTTGATTCATCTGCCTCCAGCTGTCAGTGCATCAGGCTGCATGTCATGCATATCCAAGTAATTAGACTCAACAGGCTTTAGAGCAGAAGCTTCCACGTGTCTGGCTTTGGGGAAGTTGTCTTTTTCAGGCTCACCACACTAGGTTGATCTGCCTCATTAGCGTCATTGCCTTTCATTGCTAAATTTAGCTATTCCATATGGAGTTTTTTTCAAAAAACTGTGAGAGCAGCTGGGGTGCACACACATACACGTAATCCACTACGCACCATGGAAGTGAAGGAAAACAGTGCATATGAAACACTATGCAGCAGGTGCAGATTTGAGTGTAATTTGTTGTAACAGACTCACTAAACTTCTTATTTCTTGTATTTGAAGATTCATTTATGAAAATGTTTTTATCCAACAGCGGCACGTGGATCAATTTCTCACTGCACTGCACTACTACATTAGTAGTCTAATGTGCATCAGATTGAGTTGACCTGTTCCCTATAGTGAACATCCTGATCTAGGCCAATCACCTCTGTGAGGTCATGGAGGAGTGCCATATGGCCCTAATGCAATCCTTGACCCGGTTACGTAAGGCAGTGCTACTCAACTAGTCTGCTTTGGAGCGAGAGCACGTGTGTCTGGGGATTTTATAGAGTTCCACATAAAGACATTTCTGGATATTGTGATTCATCTTACATCATCATATATGTCAATTCCCCCCAAAAAAAACATTGCATTGTTTCAGGACATAGACAACTGCTAGTAAAACAGACAAACAACCCAAGTTAAATCCATCAGAGCTGTTGCCTCTGTAAGCCCTCCATAATGAAGTAATTGGACCACAGTTCGGGTTTCTATTTTCATCCACTTCTGTGTGTTTATCCCTGAGTGAAAATGCAGACTGCAGGTTTCATACATTGTCATGAAAGGTGAATAGCTGCACTCCTGTATACTATTCAAGGCAGTATGCATATTACCTTTCTTGACCTTACGTTGCTAGAGCACATATTGTTTATTACCCAGGGGTAAAAATAGAGGAATGTTTGAAAAAAACATTTTATCTTGTCCTTTGTTTTTGTCCAGGAAATATATTCCACAAATCTGCTGTAATCCCTGCTTGTCTCCTGAAATAGCTTGTTGGTTTTTAAAGGAGGGAAGTAGGTCACTGGTGTCAGGTTTAAATGGCCAATAGCCATAGACTATGCAAATGAGCAGTCTCCCTGACCTCTTGAGGTTCGAGCTGCAGCCAATTAAAATGCACTGCAAGGTGTGGTACAGAGAATGAATAGACGAAGAAGGACACAACTGGAAAGAAGGGCAAAGCTGAAACTGGGGACTTTTATTCTTTATGCTAGTCAAGCTAGCCAATAGCTGTCTGAGGCTAATATGTTTCTAACAGCAGCAGTTAATTAATGTTGGGCTAACTGTTATGTGTTTGACTCATTTTCATTTACTGTTGCATATGTGTTCATTTACTGGCATGAGGGAATATATGAATTTACTTCTCTTGTTACTGCACTTATTCATTTTACAATAGATTACCTTTGGTCAAACTCTCTTGTTTAAGGCATCTCATCTTTGTTCTCATTTTTAATCACTATGATTCAATTTGTTCTCCAATACTGTTTTCACAGTTTTGCTATTGCTTTCAGTCCAACTTCTGTCTTTAACCTTTATTGAAAGTGTGTTTAGCTCGCAGCATAGCAGTGTAATTACAGGCACAGTGAGGGCAGAAGAGTGAGACAACAAACACACACATACACACACACACACACACACATATGATACCCACAAGAGCCAACACCATAGTGCCTGTTGTTTATATTTCCTACTGGAAAGTAAACATCAGGAGCACGAAAACCATTTTAGGCTTCATTACAGTAGTGGAGAAGTGCTCTAACTCTAGTCCCCAGTGACTATACACACACACACATACACACTCACTCGGGCTGGATCCTGATGGATATTAGATCTGGGTTTTCTACATACCCTCCATGCTTCTCTCCAAAATGTTATTCTTTACAGCCTTTTTGTCTTTTTTAACAGTATTGTTATATATACATCAAAATGGATGTTTTAAAGTAGAGACTGGCAACCAATTAAAAGCTAACAGCAAGGCACTGATCATAAAATGTATGCACTGCAACCCACTGACCCCAGGGTCTGACACACAGGACACTATACCCGATTTATTTTTTTCATCACATTTCTCTGGTTTGATGCTATGATTGATGTACTTGGGCCACTGGAAAAAGTGAGGAAAAAAATGTGTGGGGTAGAGAAATAATTACGGAGCGACAAAGAGAGATGCCAACAGAGTGTTAGTGTTAATGAAACGGGGACAGATGAGAACTAAAAATAAGGCTCAATGGCAGTGGTCCAGACTGATCTGGACCACTGCCATTGAGTTTCTCACAGACGGAGGAACACACAGCTGAGCGTTACTGACAGATTAGTTTCCCTGCAAAAAATTCTCTTCAGTCAGGTAAACATTCAAGCAGGCTGCGTTAAATAATTCAGCAACAGCCTTTTGCCTGGAATATAGATAAGAGGCGGAGAGGAACCAATGAAGTGCAGTTGGGGTGTTAAAAGAGGGCCTTGTTAACAACTGAGCTCGCAGGGGTTTTGCCTTGTATCTACCAAGCTCTTCTACTAAACAGTCAAACTGGGATGAATACACATGCTCCACCTCTGGCAGAAAGTATAGACCTTCAAGCTTAAAAAATAAATCAACTATATATAAAAGCAGATTATTGTGTAATCGAGAGAAATTTCTACCAATGAGGTAAACAAAGATTACAAAAGATTTCTTGAAACTAGAATAGAAATCAGGCCACCACAAAACAATACCTGATCGTAAAGACAGTAGGGAAAAATAGAGGGATAGAGATAATACTCTTTATGGCTGACTCAAAGCAGCATACAGTAGAGCAACACTATAATATATTTACAGTCCACCCGATGAAGTCCAATCCTTTAGCTCTGTTTTGTCTCCACACACCTCTAGGGGAATTATCTGGCTCTGTAGCTGTTAGATGCTCCACTATGTTCACCAGCTGGTCGCTAACTGTGCTGTCTGCTGTTTGGTGCTGAGCAGGATGTGCACAGTGGTTTGAAACCAGGTTGATGAGAGCAGTGAGGTGAATCAAAACAGTAAAGTTGTGGACTGATCAAGAGATCAATAGCAGTTACCTTAAATGATCTAAAGCAAATGGTGCTTGAAACAATTATTTATTTTAGATGAGATAGACTAAAATAAGATATTATGACTTCCTTGAATTGATGTTATGATTAATATATTTTGAACAATGGACAAGAGATGCAAATTGCTATTTAGTGGAGAAAGATTTACAGAGAGACAAAGAGACAAGTTTAGTGTTAATGATTTTTGGGACATAAATGAAAATGAGAGAGAGAGAGACAGAGCAGCCTCCTTTGCAGGGTGATAGAGAGCAGCGGACCTCTCAAGAATACATCATTAGATCCTGCAGCTCGTTATCAAATCTCTCTCATTAACTGCTGACTTTGTCTCCATGTTTTATGGAACAAAACAGGGAAACCACCAATGGCAGTCAATGGGCAGGACCCAGAAAACCATGCTGCTCTATCTACATAATCCTGTCAGTATGCTTGGAACTGCTCTGTAGATCTACTATATTGTCTGTTGTATAGCTCAGTTCACAGGATGTTTGTTTATTTATTTACGAGGGCAATAGACCACAGAGTGCACCCTCAACTTTGGAAAATCACCTGTGTTGTCACAGTCATCTTTTCTGTCCTTCCATCTCTAAATAAAGCTATAAAATGTAATGCAGACAACAGCACAGTTAACTCTCCAGTGTGTCAGATCACAGCGGGATAGTTGATGTTGACACTTGTCGTGGCATCATCAAAGAAACCTGTCTAAGCTGTTTTAAAGTGTACTGCACTAAAGTGTGGCACATTATTGTACCTCTACCCATCTACCTTTCCTTTCCAAAGGCTTTTAGCCGGTTGCCACAGCAGCCTGCCTCCCACCGCCCCATTATCCAAACCACCCACTCACACATACATATACAGTCAACACACAAACACACACCACCACCACCACACACACAGGGCCCTAATGAAATGAATCCTTCTGTATCAGCAGTGCACTGGCCATTTGGCACATTGAACTGCCATGAATAATTCAGCCAGGAGAGGAGATGGCAAAGAGAGGAGAGGAGGATAGAGGGAAGGTGGAGCTGAGATGAGGGGTAAGAGGCAGACGAAAAACACCGGGGGAACGACATGGACAGGAGAGTGGGAGTTTGCCAAGATGTGAGCAGCAGAGGAGCAGAGACACAACGATCAAACTTGCTGAGTCAATAGTGAGAGAGGAGCTGTGTGTGTTTCTGACAATACAGAGGCCCCTTTGTGCTGCCCTGTGCAGATGCCTGTGTACAAACACACTGGGACGACCGAGCCGTGCCAGACTCTGCTGCCTCCCTCTTTTCTCCCTCCATCCACAACGCTCTGTTTCTCCTCTAAAGCTGTTGGACACTTACTTTGCATTCGTAATCAGTCGCTGAAACAACATTCAATTACTAATAGCTACATTTGATATTTAGATGAACATGAGCAAAATCCAACTGTGTGACCGGGTCTGTGCAGTGTGATTCATGTTGCCGTGAAACTGTTTTGCTTTACTTTATAAACTGCTCCAAATTCTATAATATCACTTGTCACACGAGGGTTCTTACAAACAAACACAGATAGAGTGTGCAATAAAGTCGTCATGTCAGACTACACAATATCAGCATTGAGCATTTCAGAGGCAATGCACGCCTGTTATTCAACAATGTAATTATAAAAAACAGAAGAATGTAGCCATAGCTGGCCATAGCACTATCACAAAAACCCAGAGAAGAGGAGGAGGAGAATGTGTGACTTTGGGTTAAATATGTTCTTCAGCAGTAGCATTATAGCTCACCAGTGTATTCTGGTCACATTCCATTTGGTTTCAGTTTGGTTTGTAGATGTGGGTTGTAGCAGCTGTCACATTATGGGATTGGGGTCTCTCACAATTGTAAATGGGTAAGCCCACAATTGCACAGCGTAAAGAGGCTTTAAAACTCTCGAGGAGTTTGCTCATGAATACATAACATCTTTGATATGAACCAGGCCCAACCACTATCATCTATTTTCAAAGCTGTGGCATTGGCACTTTACGATCTGCACTTCTCTACATACTTTCTAACCCACATTGCTGGTAATAGCACTAGCACCGGCAGCAGGCAATGAGGCAATGTCAACCTGTGTCGTTTGTCCTCTAAGATTGTCCTGATTCATTTGAAAAGGTGAGGGTGAACGGACGGAGATCGTGACTAGATAGGGAATAGGGAAGCAGAGGCTGAAAGAAAAGAACACAATAGTACAGTACATCATGTGTATGAATGCAGCGCTAACTTACGTGGCAACCTGATGCATGACCTTGGTGGAGGTGTCTTTCAGCGTGTCCTTCAAGTTGTCTTTGAAGTTGCTGAAGAACTTCCCAGCTCCTCCCTTCACCATATCCAACAGTCCTCCGCCATAGTTGGCATCCATATCTGGGGACAGAGGACCATTAGCCAATCAGAATCCGGAGGGAAACAAAATATACATGTACACAGATGCAGACACACTAAGGATGTAAATGTACAGATGTCTTTCAAGAATCTATACATTACTATATAAATAAACATGATCCTTCAATTACAAAGCAGAGTTTAGAGGTTTTCATTTGACTCAAGTGATGAACATATGAGTCACTGCCCAACACACCAAGTAAATACATGTGTAGGTATAAAGGAATGAGGGACAAGGACACACAATACAATGCATACCATCTGGAGCTGTGCACATGTTGGAACAGACCCAAGTGTCATATCTTAGTCAGCAACCCTTTGGTGATTGGAGATTTTCTCTCTCTCTCTCTCTCTCTCCCTGTCATATACGATACACATAGCAACCACAGTGGCATCAGTGAGGTGTAACTTGGCAGTTTGGGTTGGGCTTGGAGCGTTTAGTTGTAAACAGCTGTTGGCTCAGATGGGGTTTGGGTTTGGTTATTTCCTAATATAATCAAAAAAGAAGTCTTGATTGTCCGTTTGTGTAAAAGCAGGATATTTAGTGCCAAACAGGAAAAAATAAAGAGACACAGAGAGCGTAGTCTGTGTGTTGCATTAGCTTGGAAAGCTAAAGCCTGCTTTATAATCAATGTATTTGTGATCCGGCTGTAGCGTGCTCTATTCCACACAGTAACTGTTTACTTTCTTTAATTTACTTTGTAAATGAAATAACCCTGATGAAGACCACAAGCCGGTTGATCTGGTTTAAGACCTCTCCTGCATATGAAACTGTTCTATTTTTTCAACTTGTGTCATGTTGTTTGCACTATCAACAATCTCATCAGACACTTTTAGAAGAAAACGCATGCAATCCATGCTCACCATAGTGTCTCTTTAGCATACCTATGAGCCACATTGGCTATGTGCG
Organism: Leptoclinus maculatus; assembly: GCA_032191485.1. Classification (NCBI taxonomy): domain Eukaryota; kingdom Metazoa; phylum Chordata; class Actinopteri; order Perciformes; family Stichaeidae; genus Leptoclinus; species Leptoclinus maculatus. The sequence goes on along the minus strand of JAVDOI010000004.1, from coordinate 15,072,159 downwards.
TAGGCCTCACTGATCACCCTCAACCCTTACCACACAACTGTAAATAATGGGAAGAGGTAAAGTAGAGCATTCTATCATGGTGAGGCATATGGTTCATATTGATGAGACAGTGTAATGTCATCAGCTGGTAGTTGGCTGCAATTTGTGGGATGGTATTGCCACTAAAAAACATAACCTAAGAGGAATAACTAATTGGCTATTACAGGCCACACTTGCTTTATGCTGCTGGGCTGCTGTGCCTCAGTGCGGACCTATTAGTTATATTATGTGCCACTTCCAGATTAGCTGTTCCTCATAGTGAGAAAGCCATTTAGTGTATCCAAATCAAGCATATCTCTTTCTCTTTGGTGTCGAAATGACCAAATTATAACGTTGGGTCAATCTTGTGTTTTATGGATGTGGGTGAAGGCCAGGTACAGGTCTCCGGTCCCACCATACAAAGTATCTCCTCACATACAGTGCTGATGTTATCACACTTACTGTCACGTTTTGTACCTATCAAAATCGTCTGAGATAGATAGCATTTGTGGTTTAATTGAGGGGAATGCTCTTGATTGATTTTAACAGCAAACTTTCACACTTACTCACAAATACATTACAAACACTGTCTCTGAGAAAATGTGCAATCATGAACAGTAACTGCTTTTAAACTCTTTCAGATGATCCTGCAAGTCCTGCAATAAAGCCAAATGTTGACACATAACACACCACATGCTTTTATCTGCTGACTGTCAGCACCTACTGACCCAGACTGGAACAGACCCAGTCACACTTGGTTGTCATGTCCAAATCATTTTCATTATCTGCTCAACAGTGTGTCCTTGTCTTTAGCTCAAGGCGATGGAAATTTCTCACTCAACCACTAAAACTGGAGTTCTGGGGTTTTCAATTGACACAAGTATGGAAGCACAATATATAATTTAAAACATAATTTAAGACTAGTACTGCACCACTGACATTATCACATCTGTGCCTGCATCATTTCATCTTTCATCTATCTGAGGAGCAGAGTGTGTTAAAACTTGGAAAGGAAGAAAGAAAGAGAAGATAACAATAGAAAAAGCTGAGCTCCCAAATAAAATCCATGTTCTTTGTTTTCTAATGCCTAACCCTGTTAAATCTACTGCTGACTGAATTTAACTTCTTAATCATTTAATTTGTTGATTGCATCCAGAGCTAATGCCATACAATCACAATTTAACCTTCATTTGCCAAGGGTTAGATTAGTAGATCAATATCACTCTCATGTCTGTACACTAATATGAAGCTACGGCCAGCAGCTGTGTAATTAGCTACTTAACACGTTATCTCTTGTTTGTTTATTCCACACAAAAATGTAAGGATAGTCTGAAGGCTTATTTTGTTGTCTTTGGACGGAGGCAGCCTAGCTGCTTGCCCTGGTTCCAGTCTTAATGCTAAGCTAAGCTAACCATTTGCTGATTATAGTTTCATTAAAATGGTCTCAATCTTCTCCTGTAACTCTCTGAAGGAAGGGAGTAAGCATATTTCTCAAAATGTTGAACTATTCCTTTAATATGGCAGCCATATTGAGCATGTATATGCTGAGGAATACAAACTGAAATGCTTCCCTTGCATTTAGGCTACATATATATGTTTTGGTCTATATTTAACCTCCTTACTATGCAAATTTCCCAGTGAGCATGACAGAATGTATTAGAAATGTATTAAGAAAACTCTGCCTTGAAATCAAGAGCTATGTGAGTTTGACCTGGATCTGCCAATCATGTTCAGATACCTGCAAAGGTAAAGAAGTATGTTATGATGAAGGAACAAACGTGCTTTAAATAAATCTCACTACCGAGAGAGCAAAAAACAGGACCAGGCCAAAAGCGTACCCCTCCTCCCTACTCGACCGCCTCCTATCGCTTTCACAGTCGACCAATAGAAACAGAGAGAGAGGGAGAGAGAGAGAGAGAGAGAGAGAGAGAGATGATTGAGGGAGAGGAAAAGAGAAAGACTGTTCTCGTTATGTCCAGAGGGATCAGTGGGCTGTCTGAATTTGTATCCCTCCTCCTACAGCCCCGAACATTTCTCCCTCAATATCCAGCTTGGTGTGAATGACACAGATGGATACAAGCACATAACAATAAAGCTTGACAAGCAAACGCACTGCGCTGCACCCGAATCTCAGGGCTACTACACTGTGCCGGGCCGTGTTGTGTCCTGGACCCAAATGACTGTGGCGTCATCCCGGGACTCTAATCTGCTTTAGTTATAGATGCTGCTGATGAGACAAGGAGTGTATGGTTAAGCATCTACTATACAGCTTAACCAGAGGAGAATCCCACTGCTTTTAATGGCAAGCGAGCTCTTGCATGAAACGTTGGTAAAAGATGTGTCACGCTGCAGGTGCGAGCTGACGGTTTAATAGTCAAACATCATTTTGCATAAAGGTCTGAAATTCTTAACTACCTTTTTACCTTCACATTGATTTTAAAATGCTTGGCCTAGTTTTAATCTCTGGAGAGGAAAACGTGCCTGGATTGACCTTGGATCCTTAAGCAAGACTACATTCCTTTCTATGAGCATTCTTCAAAATAGTTTGTGCAACCTAAACATTATAATTTGCAAAACAGGGGACATAATTAACCTTAGGGTTGAGAAATGAACATTGCTGGAGATCATGTTGAAGATTGATGTTGCTCCCAGTACCCAGTTAGAATATAAACTTGGGCTAATAGGCAACAATTGCTAATGCATTAAGGATCACAATGTTTGATGTTGCCTAATACTATATCTAACTATTTTTGTCAGTTATATTCAGCCTCAGTCTTTAAAATAAAGTATTTTATAAAACAGTAACAGGCTATGAATCCTGAGTTGTACTCCTCTTTGAAACAGCGGAATCTGTAGATGTTAGCAGTGTGTACTAGTTAACACCGAGTGACATTTAGAAAGTTGATATATAGTCTGGACAAGTGGCTTGCTTTTTGGTGACCCCTTGCTTGTGATCCCTACTCAAAGGTTGTGAGATTGTTTTATTAGAATATCTGTTAGATACACACGTAAATACCTGCAGTCCTGTTGCCAAAGCAATGGATTTAAACCTTTTTTAATGAGAGGCCTATATTTGATCATCTCTAAACAATATCAAAGGCTATTTTAGCTCCTATTTAGATTTGTTTATTTCCTATTTATCGTCCAACTGGGTCTACAATGCCGTGTCATCTGCTCGTGGCGTTTCCCATCATGAGTATGATACTGTATAAATCAATGACAGCGTGAATGAATACCTTTACTAGTTACATTTCTGCTCTCCAGTATATTATGTGCTTTGCCTCTATTTTATATGGTATCTACTTCTCTGCATGTAGCTTAGCTGGTATGTGCCTCTCTGTTTGTGGCCAGATGGATGTGGGAGTGTGCAGACACGTGAGGCGGTTACAGTGACCAACCTTACTAATACAGACACCAGGGGGAGGCTCTGATACAGGCTCCATCAGCTAACACAGCAGCAGCAGAGAGCCAAGCCACTCAAAGTAAGAGAGAGCGGGACATCAACAGAATAAAGAGCTCTCAGCATTGCCAGAGAGATCAATGAACGTGTCTCCCTTCTTCTAGAGTGCCAACCTTTACCCCTCAGTATCAGGCTGTGTGTGAATGAGACGGATGGATACATAGACACACACACACAGACAGAGACAGGCACACACGTACATGAAAGAGAGCATCCGTGAGGCCTGGCAGACCAGACAGACATCTGACACTGGAGCCCCCACCTCCTCCTCCTCCTCCTCCACCCTCCCTATCACCACCAACCCCAGTCCCCTTTCCTCATTGACCCTTCTCATCCAGCTTCTTTTGTTTCACACAAATGTCCATCCTTGTGGGCTGGCTGACTCCACAGAGCACTGCAGTGAGGCTCTACAGACTTTAACTTCAAACGTCCAAAGTAACAGACTTTCCCATTAGCCTGCATTTATTGCAAATACTATAGTTATTGCTATTATGATGTAATATTAGCATGACAAATTCCTTGTATGTGAAACATACATTGGCAATAAACGGTTCTGATTCTGAACAGTTGTAGTAGTGCTAATGTTACTGGACTATTGTCATTTTTACTGGAAATTGCACAGGGCTTTAAGATAAAAACAGACAAAAATGTAAAAACACGGATGATGCACAAACACTGACTTGGCTGTTCACATGTGAAACACTTAAATATGTTATGGGGTTGAAGCTGAGAGATAAAAAAAAAAAAGGCTTGTAGCATTTATTTTCTTCCTCCTACTATTCATTGTACACTTTAGTAATGTAAAATAAATGTGGCAAAAATAAACTAAGTGGCAAATAGTAGTTACAGTTATAACAGTAGTTGTAGTGTCAATGTAGCAATGGTCTGAATAGCAATAGTGACTTTATTCTTCTCAAGAGGTTTTTTTACAGATGAAAGAATTGCTCTCATTGAGGAATGATGTGTCAAAACAAATGAGCTATTATAACTGAATTCAAATACCTGGGTAGGTGATTTACCAGGAGATAAATGATAAATTATTTTAGTTTTAATTGGATACATTAGGCTTATAATCCATCATACGCGGCCAGTTGACTAAACTTCTGAACTGAGAGTATTTTGTGCTTCCTCTGACTAAAACTGAAGCAGGATATATTCTCTTGTATTGTCTTAACTGCTGACATATGAGATTACTAGTGCAGTTATTGATATACAATTTCACATTTAAAGCCCATATGAAAAAGTAAATAGGCTATGAAATGTGGTTATCATGATATATAATACTGACCTTTGGCTGAAAAATGAGTTTGTATATGCTTTCATATGTATTTTAATACGTTATGGACATTATGTGCTAATAAACATGTGCAGATTAAAAAATATATATATGAGCATTCATTCAAAGACTTTTTGATACTTTACACATCTAAGACATACAGTACATCTAGATCTAGTCTGAACTGTATGTTAAATAAATTGGTACTGGTCACCTTATGAGAAGATGTCCAGGACTGGTTTGCACTTCATGTAAGAACAACACATACAATGCAGACGATTTTAGAAATTTTACACAAAACCAATGGCACAGGGACATGTCTTAACCTGTTCTACATACAATAGCCCAATCTAGCTATTGAGGTTGGGTCTGGGAGCCACTATGAGCCCTGGAGGGGGTTCCAGGAGGTGCATAGCATCTCTATATGCTGTCACTGTTGTTAGCCATTGTGTTGCCCACTGCTAAACCCTTACACCAGGACAGTTACACAGGCCACGTTAATACTGCGTAAAGTCATCATGTTACCAAAGCGCTCTCTACGTCAGCGTACAATTCCCATCCACGTTCCCGGAGGCGGCAAGGACTCTTACCTGAGCTGTCCATGGTGCTGCAGTCCTCCTCTCTCAGCGGGCCCGCCTTCGGTCCGAGGGTGGCCGCTATGGAGCCTGCGAGTGTGCCGCTGCCGCTGCCGCTGCCGCTGCTGCTCCCTCTGCCGACAATGAAGCTATCACCGCCGCTATCGACCAACTGCAAAGATTCATAGCCATCGTAACTAGTCTTTTTCTTGTAGGCCCCCAGCAAGCTCATTACCGAAGCACACAAGAAAAGGAAAACAATTAAAGACAAAAGAAGCTCCAAAGACGTAGGCTACTCCGCGCCGTCACCGCCACCACCGCCACAGTCGCCGCCGCCGCTGCTGCTGCTACTACTGGTGCTGCTGGGTGCACCACATGTCCGAGCAGGAGAGGACGACCCTCCTTTCTCCTCTGTTTTCTGGGGAGGGAAATATGTTGCCGGTCTCTCTCTCTCTCTCCTCTTTCTTTCTCCCTCTATCCTCTCTCCCTCTCTCGCTCTCCCTCTCTCTCTCCTCTCTCCCTCTCTCTCCCTCTCTTGCTCTCCCTCTCTCTCTCTCTCTCCTCTCTCCCTCTCTCTCTTCGCTTCCTCTTTTCTCAGCAGCACCGCATTTTACTACGCTTCTGTTGCTGCTGCTTGCTGTCGCTGTAGTCCACCCCAACTCACAATCCTCTCATGTTGTTGCTGCATCTATTATTCACATATTGAAATCAGTAGTGAGTATACGCCTATAGGCTTCTTTTTCCATACAGGACAATTTTTATGTCAAGAAAATATAAAAAGAAGGTCCTATACAAATACAACGGGATAGCATTAACAAATATCACCTATTGAGCTCCATAACACACTATAATTCCCCATCAGTATGTTTTGGGAATATCATAATGATAGCAATATAAACACCCAATAACATAGTTCAACACATTAAATCCTTATAATAATATTATTATCTTTGGCCATGAAGCCAAGATTTCACAGATGATGTCATAGCATTTTGTGAACAATGTAGTTCCTATTCTGGGTGGATTTCCCTTGAATGGCTTTAAAGGCTTCTAGCCAATTATGAGTCCTAGGGATATAAGCGATATTGTGTGTAAACCCTAGGTGTCAAAAATTATTTTCATTATCAATTGATCTTCCAATTAAGCTATTTTCTTGATTAATTGAAATGCTAGAAAATAATGGCCATCACAATGTCCCAGAGTTCAGGTCTTTACATTTCTCATTTTATCCATGCATCTATCAAAAACGATATTCAATTTACAGTGATATAATACAGAGACAAGCGGAAACGACTGACTGGTACCAGCAAATATTTGAAGTTTTAGCTTTAAAAGTGACTCGAATGATTTATCGCATATCAAAATAGCTGCCCAAGTAACTGCTCTATGCAAGACAGATGCAGTATCAATAGTGATAATGGTTTAAAGTGTGCTAAAAATATCAGAGTCATCCACTAGAATAACAGAAGTCCTCAGGGAGAAATTGTAAAGAACTAAAATAAATCTATAGTTATTTATATGACCTGTTTTCTTTGGTATAAATAAGGAGCATTTGGTAAAAATTGTGAGTCTGGGCTCATAAAAGAGCTAATTTCTTATTTGGGTCCTTTGCTGAAGAGGACCCCTGGCCTTGTCATAATAAAAGATCAAATGAGAGAAGTTGAGTAGTCAGCATTGCATGACAACAGCACCATGCTTTGTAAGAAAAAGGAAACTCTCTCTGCATCAAGGGGAATTTTTTCTCAGTGCTCGACTAATAGCTGCTGAATATTAATAGGCTCTTTTTAATATAATTAAAAGCCAAAAGATTTGTGATTTTAGCTCTAAATTTGTCTTTCATGCCCCAATTTTTTTGTGCAATGACCCTGGATCCATGAAGGACAGAACATTGACCACTGATGGCATGCTTCCTTCCTTGGCCTTGTCCCCTGGCAACGGAAACCCTGTATGTTTCTGAAAAGAGGACATGAGCCTGGGAAACTCTTTTAGGAGAGCAGACGGGAGCTCAAAGCACAGCAGGAACGGAATGTCCAAAAGGGAGGAAAGATACCCCCACCATCACCGGACACGCAGTGCTGCTGCTCGCATTGTTGCCATGGAGCTTCCTGTCCTAACTGTGCCAACCAATGTTTACCCCTTGATGTCCTTGTATGCGTGTGACTGTTTAGGATACAGCCAGCAGGTGTAGTAAGGACGTCACAATTTCTGCCACGATCAAAGGTTTACACACAAAGGCAAGTCCAAACCCAATCAAAAACCTAAATAGAGCTGAAACAATTCATTGTTTGGTGCATGGATGGAAAAATAACGATTTGGTTATTTGATAAACCATTTCAGTCATTTTTCAAGCAAAATTGCCAAATAATCCCTACAGCTTCTACAATGTGAAGAGTTGCTGCTTATCTTTGTCGTATATCATAGTAAACTGAATATCTTTGGGTTTTAGACTGTTGGTCAGACAAAACAAGCAATGTGAATATGTCACCATGGATTCTGGGAAATTATAATGAGCATATTTTACTGTTTTTCATACATTTTATTGAAAAAAATATAAATTAAATGAAAAAATAATCAGCAGAAATCATGAATAAAAATAATGCAGCCCTAACAGAAAATATTTAAAAACATTCCAACTTGAGCAGCATTGCAGACTTTGCATATAAAAGCTTATAGAGTTATATTTTGGCCTTTATCAGACCTCATGTCTCTTTTTCCAAATGTACTAACAACATTTAGAGGCATTGTATTCCAGTTCAACTCATATGTGTGTGGGGCAACCATTGTGTATGGGCAACGGCCTCCCAACAATAAGTAAATGCCCACAACAAAGATGGTATACAGCTCCATGCATTAGTGACATAGTGATATCAGAGGCGCTGTAAAACAGGTTTTCAGTCACAAATCTGCTTCTCATGCTCCTTGTATTTTGAGTAATGATTCCGGTTGAGGCATTCATTTACATACCTCTTATAAGAATTCTTAAAAAGCCTTCAGATGCAATGCTCAGTGACATTTCAGCTGTTTTACGACATTGCTGTGATACTGACTGTGACCTCGTATCTCCTCATTGGTTTTTACCATCACTCTCAAGGATACATTGAGGATTAATGATTATCCCCTTCACAGTTAAAGTAGAATCCAGGAATCTGCTGGATCAGCTGTAAGACTCAATTGACAAGACAGACGATGGACTTGAATCTGTGAGACTTTGAATCTTGTAATCCAAGGATTCTTGTTCTGTGTGGTAAAAACTGAAACATAAAAGATGATAAAAGAGCACTGGCTGCTACTTGTCTTCATAGAGGAACAATGGCATCCAAAATGCCCTGCTTTGCCTTGCCATCGTCCAAGTTCTAATCTTGTGTTGACCCGTACATTTGCTCAAGTACTATACTTACAGTTTTGAGATAATTGTACTTTAAGGGAGTGTTTAAATCTTCCACTACTTTGTACTACTCCATTACAATTCATAGTTAAATATTGTAGCCTACTTTTTATTCCACTACATTTATTTGATAATTATAGTTGATTGATAGATTAAGATTACTAATACCTCAGGGGGAAATTCACAATCTTCCCAGGAGTATGAAAAGTAATTAAAATGATCTCCACCTTTACCAGCTGCAACATTAAAGTGCATCAATAATTATAATTCAATTCTACATGATTCTGAAAATGGCCATACTGGATGAGTAGTTTTGTTAGGCTACTTTATGTATATTTTAATGCTAATAATTCTGTACTTGTAGTCAAAAATAAAGTAGAGAGAGGGGGGGTACCTTTCTTGGTCCTGGGGGTAGTTATACTCTGATACTTTGTTTGTTTTTATCGCAATGACTATAGAGTATATGTATTTTTGTAGGCCAACCCTGTAAGTTAGCATTGCACTAGTTCCCTCGACAGAAAGCCCATGGGATTTTAGATTATTGCAGAAAATAAACTCTCTGGCAAACACAAGTTTATGATTATACATTTTGTTCTGCAATAAAATCCTCACAAATAAAGAGCGCTTTTATGATTTTTCAAGTGTGAATGGGGTCGGCAGAAGTAAAAAGCGAACGTTGTGCTATAAATGAACTACACCGTGGTCACATGAGTAGGCCTATACACAATGAGGCTGACTGGTCTGCGTGATGATGTTCAGCCACTTGTTAGCAACTGCCTTTTTTCCAGAAACTTAAAAGCTTAAAAATTGATGAGAGGGGCATATCGACGAATATATCTTAGAACAAAACGTTGAAATCTTTTAAGCTTGTGTTAACCATAGAACTTATTTCATGCATCTAAGCAAAAACCCATTAAAAAAACCTATTGACTTCGAGATGATATTATGAATCCCACATGCTCTTCACAATTACACTTGACCTTAACCTAAAAATAAATTTAAAAAATGATGAGGTTCCGTCTGATTTGTCATTTTTCAGTAGGTGAATAGGGGGACTAAATGAGCGATGATCAGAGCATGAAACCACACCAAGCTGCGTTAAGATGCTCACGTGACGTCCGTGCCGCTCGCGGTGATGTGACGTAATGAGAGAGGAGCTGTCCTCGCAATATGAGCCACCCCGAAATTATGAAGATGGTGATTCAGATAATACTGATAATCAAGATACAAGAGATATCGATCACGTCCAAATGCCCATAATACCGAGAAGACTTTGTTTAAAAAAATATATTTATCCTCTTTAAATCGATTTGCGCACAGGGTGCCGGTGCCTGAAATGTCGTTAGCCTAACGGCATCAGCTGACAGAAAAATCCATCTGATATCAAAGCGGCAAACCTGTCACCGTTAAATCGATCTGGTCATTTATTAAAAGGATAAAGCGATAGTATGCACAGCCATGACTCTCATCTCATACAGAAAAAAATGACTCATTACACGTGAAGAAAATTAACACCTGCTGAACCAAAAATAACTCAACTGATGTCATTTATGATGCTCGTGTGCGCCACAAAGAGGCCCTGAGTTTGTGATTTAGGATAATTATGTCCCCCTAAAGTGAGAACAAACGGAGAAACCTATTAACAGATGTTGGTGTTAAAACCTCTGTCCACCGGGCGGAGGGGGGCGGGGGAGGGGGGGGGGGGGGTAGTGGTGTGGATTTCCAGAGGCAGCCTGATATTATGTAACATCCACACAGAGCATGATGCTCTCTCCTTTTTTTTTTGCCTGGTTAGAGATTTAGGACACGAGACACGTCTCTTCAATCACATCAAATGAACAGAAACAGATGACATTACCTTTCAGAGAGCTTTCTTTCATTTCAATCTTTCCCGGGATCACCGTCTTGTGCCGTGGTTGAGATGCGCTTTGAAACCGGGCTCCGCTCTCAGGCACCGACCTTTGATTTGTCATTCGCTGCCAGTCAAAGGTCAACGCGTAAAACGTCCTGTGAGACCCACTATCCTGCAAGGATTACCCAGTTAACCAGTTATTGACAGAGGCAGCACCAGCTAGGTTACGGCACCATCATCACATTTTGGCACAAAAGCATCAAACAGAGTCCGGCGATGGCGATTGGTAGATCTGTAAATAATGTGGATGAGCGTAAAACGCGGAAGTGCAGGGCAGAGTGGATGTTCATAAATCTGTACGGTAGAAACTGCGCCGCTCAGCGAGCTTTACTCGAGCTGCCAGTGTGGCGATACAGCCTGGTAAAACCTGGGATGGATCTCAGAAAGCTGGCTGACTGCTTTGACTAGTACGAATCCCACTGCTTGGTCAATGTGCTGCAGACCGGAGATATATTAAGGCTACTCAAAGAAAAATGAACTGCGGTAATCTAGAAAATAATACCGGTGATGATTAATCATAATAATTAAATCATTGTCGTGGAGATTATAGAAATTAAATATTGTTTTATCAGGTCACAAAACGACTGAGCACCACTGTCTAAACAGCAGAGGTCCCCATAACAACAGTGTTCATACGGCGATAAAAAAAACTGCAACACCAACTGTGCTGCATTTCAGGGTTTGGACACACGACGTGATTATCTAAATCTGCATCATGGTCAATGCATGCACAGACTAAAGCGCTGCACCCTCTGTCTAAAGTAAAATGAGACTGGAATGCGTGACAGTGGAGCACAAGTTGCGCCCAAGCTCTAATGCACATGGGGTTTATTTACAGGTCTGAGAGGATTAGCCACCACAGTAGGAGATATAGACAGTATTCCTATGTACTCGCATGTATGTGTGTCTGTGTTTCAGTAGTCTATACGTGTTATAAATATTCACCATAGGATTTGTGTTAAGTGCAAGTTAGCACACCCTCCTCCTGCTGCTTCCTGTTTTTCTCACGATATAAAAGATCAAGGAGCAAAGAGGGGAGGAGCAAAGCCTGTATTTGTATGTGTTGTGGAAAGAAAAAGTCTGTCATAACCATAGATTTGAATGACTATTCAGATATTAAAGCTGTAAAAGTACCCTTAGTTTAAACTTGACATCTGAAATACAAATAGCTTTATAATGCCTAGCGTTCATATCATACACTGCCCTCTTGCTTACAGTATGTTCAGACTGAGAAATAGACCTTAAACGCATCTATGAAGAAAACTGTCTGCACCCAACTAAAGAATGAATTAGCTGGTATTTTCCCACAAAATAAGATAATGACATACAAGTACAAGTTAAGTACATACAAAGACATAAAAGGCAGTCTTGAGAAAATAGTTTTATTATTCTGAGAATGTAACGTGTTCGTACAGTGTGGATTGAAAATAAGGAAGAAAAATCCCACAATACTGGTGTTACACAACAGCAGTGGGCTGTGGTCCGATACAACATAACACTTTTACTCCACACCCTTTCATTCAACAACACAGACATTCTCACAGCATTAATTCAGATGCTGTGAGAATGACTCCACCTACAGACTCGTCCCATCCACACTAATCCACAGACATCTAATCCTCTTGTTATTTAGGCAAAAATATTGCATCTTTATTTGTATCTCTTGTCTGCCATCTAACAGGTCTTCAATCTGTACAACATACAACACCCATTATTTTTAGACCATAAGGAAAACAAAAACACTGACACAAGGCGGGTTTGACCTCATGAAAGAAATGATTAAAAATATATTTTTGCATGTGATGGGTTACGTGTATGTTGCTTATTTGCATTTTTTACTATTACAAACCTTTGAGAATACCTCTTAAAAATGCATTTATACATACATTCAATCAGAAAAATAAGACCTTTACATACTGCATATCATTCATGCTTCTGAATCATAAAATTGACCTATTACTACAACTTTACTCAGCATTATCTTGAAGTTGAACAAACATTTGTGAACAATAATCAGTGACATTTTGATGATTAAAATCTCTAGGCAACCATATATATATATAAAAGATATGTAACTGCATTGAAGGCACTCTATATTCTGTGCATTGGTCTTCATCCCAGCCAGAGGGTGTTTTAGATTTACTGTGAGGGCTTTTAAAATCATGTGCAAATCCAGCGCCTGCCTCGTAGATTGTCCTGCATGTTATTAGTTGAAGATTGCATAATATTCTTTAACATTTCAGTACAAAAGTAAAGAATAGCTGTTTATACAGTGCACAATGTTTTTGTTATTGATGGATATGTTATAGAAACACTGAGCTGATAAAGCCAAACAATTAAAAACTGGTTTGCAGGATTGTTGCATTTGGAACAGCAGACTTGTAGGCATTATATACAGTATATTAAACAAGACTCAAGCCTGCACAACTTTCTAGTTGACCCAAATAATGTCTGTCCGAGATCCATTCTGACTTTTCAGCCAACACAATACAAAGGTCGGTGGTGAATCTGTAAGTAAAGGCTGTGATGATGAACAACTCCTCAGTTAATTGCATATTGGGTAATGTCACTCCAAAACTATATAGAATATAACCATAGAGGCAACGTGATAGTTTACTTGATTATGAAAGTGTGATTTAAAGTGTAATTAATCATATTTGACAGACTGTCTAATGTTTCATGTGTTTATAATAATATACCCGAGTTTGGTATCACACATTCAATGTGGGAGTGAGACACTAAATATTTTGTTTTTTGGTTTAATATTCTACCTTACCCCTGTGTCGTAGTGATGAAATATCCATACTGGAGAGCTACAATGAAGGGCATCCTTCCTTCTCTAAATACCTTTTCTTTTTCTTTTAGGCTGTAGTTTTACCACAGCTTCCCTGATTGAGCTATTATTTAAATTCTATGTGTTGGAATTGGAACAATTGCAGATAAAAAAAGACAAAAGTGTTGCCTGATGCAGAGTGCTTGTGTAAAATTATGATTTACAAAAATGAATAATTTTGCGATCTGAACGTTTCACTATAATATTGCAGAAATCAACACAATCAATAAAGCTCTAGAAATATTTGCATACAACCGTTCATTTGAAAAATCAGCTGGCGATTGAATCACAACCATGTTTGATGACTACAGTTTTGATCAGTGCCCTTAAACCTCACTAAGAAAGAAACTAAAAACCGAGGCACGCATGTGGAAAGATCACCCTATCTACTAGAAATAAGATTTTCAATCAGAGAAGCGTCAGGGTCTCTGGGTTTGGAAAGAATTTGACGGCTGTGTGTGCATCTTGGTGCTGAGGAGGGAGTTGATATAAGGCCAAATCCGGTCCGTATCTGTACCGGAAAATGAGTGCAGGATTCCCTGTGACCTGAGCAAGAAATAAGAAACAAATAAATAATTAAACATTTTGAAGGAAATCTTGATCAAATTTAAATCTTGATTGATTGCATGGCCGAATGTGGCATTGCCAGGCAGTTTCACATATTCTTCTTCCTTGTCAAAAACTGTGACCTACAGTACATTACCCACAATGCAACTCAACTGCCATTGTGTGCTATTAGCAGCTAATGTGGCACCATGCCTCTAGCCTCAAGCAGATGAGGAGCGGCCTACACAGGTCTGGTAAGATCACTTCCTTCTAACTCAACATCCCCAGATTCTTTTAATTTTCAAACTTGAAATCGTCAACTCCAACTGACACCGACTTTAGTGACATCACTTGAGGGAATTAATCAGACTTTGTGCAGGACCTTCTGGAGCCACAAGAGGCTTTATGCAATTTGTTTTCACATACGCAGCAGTAAGACCTGTAAACACACTATGATGTGTAAAATTGGTGGCTATCGAATTGACAGTTAAATCATTATAAACCAATTTAACTCAGACAACCATCTAACACATCCATGAAAAGGGAATGTTCTACTGTACATTGTTTCCTTTTATTAGTTATGAAATAAAAAACTATTTATCACCATAAAAACAGCTAAGGCTTGAGAGTTGACTGCTGAATGAAAGCACTGAATGAAACTAAGAAACACATGTGATCCCTTTCATGAATTCCATGTTTTGTTATTGTTTGACATCTGGGTTTGATTTTCTAAGTGCAACATTGCTCGTGACTGCACTACTTTTCAGCTGAAAAATGTTAGAAAATGTTAGAAAACTTTATCTAAATAAAGTTTCACTCTGATTTTCATGTTTAAAGCAAAAAGTAACGCTACTGGCTGCCTGTAGAAAAAATATGAAGTGAAGAATGTCCCATGAAAGAAAAGTATTAAGATAAGTACTGACTTGTACAGGTCTATGACGGGCTTGGCCACATCTTTGTAGTGTCTCAGTCTGGCCATCAGGGCTTCTGGTTTGTCATCATCATGCTGAATCAGTGGCTCCCCAGTGATGTCATCCTTACCCTGACACAACACAAGTTAAAACATGCAACAATGTAAAAAAGGCAAACTTAAGAAATCCAGTGAAATCTCATGACAATATAACCGTTAAATCAGTTAAATAAAAATCACACTGCATCTAGACATATATGTACAGCCATTACTCTATCAGTATCTGTTAGAACTCATACATTGTAAAGATATCAATAACACAACATCAACATTGGCCATGAAATTTGGTTAGAGATTTTCGGTCACTGACTTGATCTTTCCAGCCATTGTTTAAGGTGCTAAATTTGTAATTCTGAACATATCTGTGATTGAGGGATTGCCTCAACACTGTGGTTCAGGACAGCGTTATCAGCTGTAACCGCCATGAGAGCAGTGCAAAGCGGCGGCAAATAGCAAGCCAGTGGTGCACGCACACAGGGACTCACATGCACTAAAATGCAAGCGCAGCCGGACCGGCAACTTAAAAAAAGCACAGCAGATGACTCTACTCTACTATATCTTTAAGTAGCAAATAGTTGTTTGCTGCTTTATTGATGCTCGGAATTTTAAATTCAGGAAGTATATGATGTAGGTGATTTTAGTTTCAAATGTCTCTTATGTTGGATAAAATGTATTTATTATTTTCTGTTTTCTGTTTAATAAAGAAAATAATGCTCTAAAACAAAGTTATTATGTGACTAATTTCCTATAGTGACGCCATCCAAACAGGGCATTGAAAGCTCTAAAATAGCCTTCCAGTGAATAAGAGGCGAGCAATATCAGCGTCCTCTTTTGAAACTCTACTTAAGACTGAATTCCATTTTTACTGTAATTAATTTATGTTTACCATTTATTTTAATTTATTTAAAGATCCCCTCAGACAACATTTATTACAACACTGAGTAATAACAATTCTTGAAATTACAATCACTTCTTCACCTTAATTGAAAATTCCAGAGTCCATGAAGATTTTTTCATTTTTAAAGTTAAACTGGACACAAGACATATTAGACATGTAAATGTCGATATTTATGTTATATGTTTTACATGCTCTTGTAAGTATGTCCATAGTTTTATTAGCCCCTATGTCTGTGAAGCAACTTGTAAACTTGTTTTTGACTACTACAGATGTAACTTAAGAAATATAACAATATGAAATGGTCATTTAACTCAGTTTAACAACAGGGACCTTTTGAAGTGAAATATAAAGCAGCAGGATTGCTGTTGTTGTTGTTGTTGTGCAAGATGGCGAGGTAATGAAAATGGAGACTGTCCTTCATCTGGTTCCAATCTCTCTTTTTGGAGAAGCCAGATATACAATCCCTACCAGCTTCAAAACACACTGATTTTAATCTTGAGAGGCAGAAACTGACCTCCAGAAATTCAATAAAGTGCCACAAAATAAAATTGTGCTGAATATTTTAAGCACTGTAACTCGACTGTCATTTTAAGACTTTTCAGACCTGCACTCGTGGTGGGTTGAAGCCCATGTTGTAGACTCGGCCACTGGCTGGATGGATCAAGCGTTCACTCAGTCTCTCTTTCAGAGTCTCAAAGGGGATGTTGAGGCTGATGACCAGGTCCAGCTGGCACAGATTGTTCATGGCTTGGGCCTGCGACAGAGTGCGGGGAAAACCTAGACAGAGAGCAGAGGGAGAAGGAGGAATGTGAGAGGCATCGTCCACCAGGAATAGTTCAGTATGAATTTTTCAATTAACTACATAAACACTATGGTTTAAATGTATTTTCTAAGTTATAATTAACATTGTGAGTCAATAACATAAAGAAGACATACTCTACATGACATACTAAACCGTTTCACAGTTTCATACAGATATCAGTAGCTGATAGCAAGTAAACATGCACTCAAGCTGTTTCCAGTTTTTCCTTTGAGATAATCAGTAGAAGTGACAGAATAACAATATCATGTACATGTGAATAAACTTACTAGAAAAAAGCAAACAATGCTTTCTGTTACATGACCCGGATTAACCAACAGCAGTAATAACAAGACATTATATACAAGATATTATAGCATGGTGGGATTTGACATGGCAAGCTTACTGGAATATAGGTCCATTAGTTTTATAGGCCATTTTCTCTCTCTCTTGTTTTTGTTTTGGTATCAATGCATTTAGGCTCGTCTTCAGTTTATTGCTTCCGTATGTGTTGGATCGGAAGCTGGCAATCACTCTGTATGTTCCATTGTTTGGTCACTTAAGAGCTGCTAGATCTGTCCAACCACTAGAACATCTTGCTGCCCAGAAATGAGTGACGGGAAAACACCAATCAGAGGTTACAAGAGGGAAAGAGAGTATATTTTAAGAGGGTGTGTGGATGGGTGTGTGTGACCTTGATTTGTTTGCCCTTGTAGCAAGCCAAAAAAAGTGTATGTTTACTGATCATGTTTCAAGGTTTACACGTGTGTAACACCAACTAGTCCGTTTCATCAATGTTTGGCATCTCTCTTAACGATGTGGATAATATTTAACTTGAAAAAGCCTAGCGATGTGCTGAGTTTGTCATCTCAGGATATCTCACATGCTACTCTATACTAATGAAAGAAAGTTTTCTGTTTTATAACATCTTACCGTAACACACTTCTGAGGCCATTTACAATGAGCACTGTTAGTTCTGTATATGCACGGTAAAAATGTTGATCTCCAACATAAGGAAACCAGTTTTTTTTTTACTTACTAATGTTGTAACAAAGGTCACTTGGCACTGAAAATTATAAATTGAGACTTGAAATAGAGACCAGGACGGCACAGGGAACTTGACCCTCCTGATATTAACGGAAAAAATCATATATCTTTGATCTTTGTTTTAAATCTGGTGCTACTCCTTAATCAATCAATCAATCTTAATGCTTCATTCAATCACAATTATCTTCCTTTCTCTCCCACTCCTCCTGCTTCTTCTTAATCGGCTGATTATGAGCGTTGACTTTTTAGTGAACCAACTTCAGTTTACCACAATCTCCATCAGTCAATCGTGTCGCTGCTGTCAAACTTTAAATCTGTTCTCCTCTCTGCTGCTGTGAGCGGTCATTCTAGGCAACATCGTTGCGGCCCTCCTCCACCCCATTATCCTCCATTCATCCATATTCCAGGTTGAGCTCATCAGAAGTCCACTCCTCATCACATCCAGATCTTCAGAATTCTCTTCATCTCATCTCATCACCAACACCACCAGTGTTGAGACGCCATAATGGGGTTTCCTATTCTTCTTACAGCTTCACCACCCACAAAAATTATACGACGTCACGATGGTCTAATCACCAAAGACTATTCACATTTCTCATCTTTTAGTGCACATGTCCATTAACATGTTTGCTCACTCAGAATGAAGTTCCTCCTGATTTAACATTCAGTTGAATAACAGTAGAGAGCCTGTACAGACCTGCTGGTACTGTATTCAGTACCTCCTACCACTAATTACCCACAGATGTGGGTTAATATAAAGTGTATTTTTCCACTAACTTACTCAAAGACACACTGAATATGGCACTTTGGGGGCCATGTTTCTGAGCATGCAGAGGTGTAGTCTGGGGATTTTGGGGTGGCACCTAGAGTTACCAATCAGATTGAAGGGGTGGCTGGCAGTTCCCACTACTGGCCATGATGCTGCACTATGAATAACATATTCCTCCATATCACTGCAAATGATCAAGACAATGGATGGGGGCTGCTGTAAGATAATGTTTGTGAACCATATCAGTAGAATATAGTACAGACCATGCACTCTGATTGTATAAAAACAAAAATACCATTTTCATACCATCCAACAGCCAGCTGTGGTCAATCAGCTGTTCCAGTCTGGGCAGCATCAGTTTGGTCATCACATGGTCAGGCACCAGCATGCTTCTTTCTACATAGCTCCTCACCAGCACACCTGCCTCTGATACACATCAGACAGGTAAAGATACAGTAGTCAATGCATGTCTGTTTCCATGCTTCCAAATTTCAAAAAAGACAAGGCAGGGCATGTTGAATTTCACACACACACATATACATGCTTGGCAATACTTTTGAATGTAACTATCCCTCTAGAGATACTAAATGGTTAAAACTCTCACTGCCAATTCCTCCAGTAAACTAGCAGAGCTTATGACTCATTTAAAATTACACTGAAAATATGGGGTCTGCTGTGGATTTATTAAGCAAATACACATATTGAACTCACTGGTTTATAAATCCTGTAACTTGTTTCAAAAGCAAAAAGACTTAAGTTACCGGATCCAGCAAGTCACAACTTCACTGAAACGTTTCAGTAATGGTAACCAAGAACACATGTTTTTACTTAAGCCTCTGCACTACACTGAACTCCAATTTAATTATCTGGAGGCTTATACATGGGCTTGGCACATGCTTAAATTAACTCTTAACTTGGGTAGCTATAATGAGGAAGTTAAAAAAAATATTTGGGGAAACATGTAAAAAAAAACTTGGTAGGGACACTTTTGCACTTGATTGAAATCAGATAAAGAAAAATTACGTTTGCAGTCAAATGTCTCGTGTTTTATGGCTTGGTTTGAAATGGGAAAGTTTATACTGTCAAATTAACTTCTGGAAAACAACTGAAGGTCAGAACATGCGCATATCACACTTTCTTCTTTTTTATAACTACGATATTAAGAGATGGATGTTCATATGCAGCATAGAAACCGTTTACTTTTCTGGTTCTTCCTGTTCACGGGCGGATGTATCCTACCTGTATTTGCCGTCATGCTCTCTCGTAGGTAGTGGCCGCTGGACAGATATTGCAGGCCAAAGCTTTGCGCAATCCTCTTGGATATCGTTCCTTTCCCTGATCCTGGTGGACCCATGATAGCAGCTCGGAATAACTTGGCCATTGCTTCCTCGAACACAGGCGGCAAATGTAAAACCTCTTGGATGGACAAACGTTATAGTGTTTGTTAATGTTTTCCTCTTTGTGCGCGAGAGAAGGAAGTAAATTACCTCTGAATTAAACCCCTGATCAAATGCGTGCATGAGCGACCCAACCGGTCCAAAGCTCAAGGCTTCTAAATGTGTCTTGCCAATGTAAATGTCAGTTTTTCTCTGGGTCTGCAGTTCTTACGGCAGAGCCCACACTCTGCGCATATTAGGGCTATCCTCCTATGACTCGGATCAAGTCAAAGCAACCTTTTTCTTTTTTTCTTTCAGTTCTCTTAAGGACACACTACACTCGTCTACGCCTTTATTGACAGAGACTTTTCTCTGCGAATGAATGAGAGAGTCTCCACAACGCCCTATTTTTTTCTGCACACATCATCCAGAAAAAATGCGGATAACTGAGTCGCACGAACTTCGCGGGGTAAACTGGTTACTGTAGTTTTTATATACAAGCTATGTACAATAACAACAACTGTAGTCAGTTAGTTCATAGTTTCCACAAAGAGAGGGAAATTATGACTCATTACATTTTACAAGCAAATGGATGTCACACGAAAAACATCCTTCCAGCTATTTAATTGTATCTATTTAACAAAAATTAAGAGGAGGAGGAATTAGGAAAAGGCGTGTTTGAGAATGTATTATAGTTCTAACTCATGAGTAAAAAAAAAAGAAAAAGAAAAAAAAGGATGTTTTCCTTTATAATACAACATACATAGGCTACTAATAAGGGCTAATTCAGTTCACTGCAACATATCTAAAGTTTAGTACAGTAAATTAGTGCCTTTCTGTACAGATGACCAACTCGCAGTCTGTTTGCAGTCTGTTTGGGAAGTCTGATCTGCTACGGGAAATCAGATAATCCCACCTTCTATTCATGTTAAAGCTTGTTACAATCTGTAATGGAGACAAGCAGCCATTTGCCACTAATTTATTACATGCCAGAAAGGGGCGTGTGCGTGTCAGCCAATTTAATGTCACCTGAAATCATGAATATAGTGATATTAGCAATGGAAATAGATCATATAAATTATCCCCGTGCTTTTTCGAGTGAGTTAACATTTAAATTAACATTTAATAATAATAAATAAATAAGCAATAAATAAATTAAGAGTCACAAATGTCATGCATATTATTCCATTACTCAGTAAAGTGGGCTAGTCTTGGATTCCACCACTTGTTGTTGTTGTTGTTGTTGTTATTCTCTCATATCAGAGCTTGTATTATTCATTATGGTTCATGTGGTTGTTATTTTTTCATGGTTTTGTACTGCTAGCTGACTGGCGCAGAAATGCACGAGTCGCTGTCATTCCGCGCAACGTTTGAGGACGGGCGGAATCAAGTGAAGTCTACTTGTTGCAAGCCATACGGGAGCGGCAGCGTCCCGGAGCTGTCAGATATTGCGCACAGCCTTCAGTCTTCAGTCAGTGGACTACCTAGACTAATCCACCAGACAAACAACTCGGAAGATTAACCTTCTTTAGCCTCGTGAAAGTAGTTTTCGTCTCCACACCCGAAAGCCTGTTTTTAATTTCAGGATCATTTTTGTCACATGGCTTTGGAGAATTCAATAACAACAAAAAATGGCGACAATCACGTTGCTCTGTGTGGTCTTGCTGCGTCATTAAAAATATTCATGTCAACACGGGGAATCAAACGGGAAAATTGCAGGTAAGTGAGCCAAATATGTGTTGTACATTTCATGCGGACTGATTGTAATTAAGAATAAATTATTATATTTGATTCTTAGAACATGGTGTTTGTTTTTGCCCCGAAAAGGGGTGTGTATGCAATGCTGGGCGTTAACGTTTGGCTGCACAATATTCAGAGAAAATTGCACTTATATTTCGCCTAGTAGCTTTTTAAAGAGCATATTTAGCCCAATTAAAGCAGGTATGCGTATTGTTATATACTGACATCAATAACGGCGTTGTTTAGATTTGGCCAACTTTTGTGTACGTGTAGAATAGGCCTACAGCAACAAGCGTTTATTTCAGTTTTCGATGTTGTGCTTTTTCTCAAGCAGTATCGGAGCCATGTATCTGTATTAGTGCCTGTTACCTTCACGGTTAGTAGGTTAGAAGGCACAACCCAGTTAACTGAACGGTTTATGTAATATCGACGCGCTTTCCTCACGGGGTCTCTTGTTATACAGTCATTGATGTCAACGAATGGAGCATTCATCCATGACTATGTGTTTGTCTGCTGCCATGTTTAATTATTTGCACCTGTGGCTTTGCTTTTCTGACATTAGTTTTTTTTTTGGCCAGTGCCCTGAGCAGCGGGGCTAATGGAGTTGTTTTCATGAAGTGCG
The DNA here is from genome assembly GCA_032191485.1 of Leptoclinus maculatus. NCBI lineage: Eukaryota > Metazoa > Chordata > Actinopteri > Perciformes > Stichaeidae > Leptoclinus > Leptoclinus maculatus. The sequence goes on along the minus strand of JAVDOI010000004.1, from coordinate 15,049,933 downwards.
GAGGGCGGACTGTCGAGGAGGAGGAGCCGCTACGTCGGCCAGAGACGCCACCGGACTGCTCGAGACGCTGCTCGCGCCGAGGGGGGCGGAGCCCGCGAGGAGAATCATAACAAGTCTGACGTCACTCGGCCTTGTGGTTGGTATGAATAATACACAGCAGTTTGTCTCTCTACCAAGTCCTAGCAGGAAAGCGGTTTGAAAAAAAAAAAGTCTATGTACCCGTAGTTGTTTTATGAGATGAAACATTAACTCTGTGCACCAGCAGAATGGATTTCTGAATGTTACGGAATTTTTCAAAAAGACATTGTTCTGGCCATCAACTATGTATTCAAATGAAGGATTGTTAAGTTACATGTGTATATTACTCTGTATATTACTCTGTCAGTATGTATGTTACTTGAAAATGATTTATATAGAAACAAATACAATTCTGGAGACTCCACTTGCATATGTTTTGTATGAGATATCACCAAATATGCTGAAAAAATGCAAAAGGCAGACTGTTATATTTACACCTGTTGACACGGACGGTGGATGATGAATGGAGTGAAGCCCCGACCTGCTAGATATGTCAGGCTGCCCTGGTTCAGTTATCACAGTGCTGCTGCTGTCCCCATCGAAGGTACAGTACTGTGATAACTGAAGGATGGCTGCCAACTTGTCACGAGTGCAGTAAATCAAAGCATATTCTCCTAACGAAAAAGAGGACGAAAGAGAAGGTGGACAAGTGTAAGTATGTTTACAAAATTCATAATTTTTTTGTTTAATGGGATATCCAAAAGTTTATATGTTTTTATTTACAGAATGGTTTTGCCTCATTGAATCTGTCCCTACATTGTGGCATGCTCCAATAAAATCTATTAAGCTCTATTGTATATGTACTGTATATAAGAAACATTAAACTAAAAACCTGTAAATTAGAATTACCTTCACAGCCTATATAACTTTTACTTCACTATAATAAATAAAGTGGAATTTTTTCAATTATTCAAATGTGTATGGTCTTTTATTCATCTTTACTTTTGAAAATTCAGTGGATCTTAAATACAGAAGGTTACAGCCACAAAACTATTAAGTGACTGAAGTCTCCATCTGATCAGTTTTGCTATTACATTGAACACTTTCTGGCAGCTATCTCAATAGTATTGCCAGCAAAGTTCATTTAGCGTTAAAACAAATCGTGCAAATTCTACAAAGAAAACTAATTTCCTGCATTTAGTGTGTCCTCTTTATGATCAAACTCTATTGCTTTGGAACCTTGCATTGCAGCATCATTCCTAACACTTTATGAGTATAAAGTTTAGAGTAAAAATGTGTTCTTCAAGTTTTTTCCTGATTAAACTATTAGGACTGACCTGAACTGTTCCTCAATGGGAGCACTGGTCTGCAGGCTGAATCGGAAGGTAGTCCTGAATGGTTGTTCCACATTGTTATCAATAGAGGGAGCTAAAGATCTATAAAGGATGTGCTTTGGGGTCTCAATGACAAGGCCTACTGATCCCGAAACCTTAATAATGAATATGATGATGACAAAGTTGTGAAAACAAATGAAGTGCTCATTTGTCACAATTCATGTTAGATGTTGTGTAAATATTTGTCTGAATCCAGTTTTGATAGCAAAAAATAAGCTCTATTTTTTTTTTCATGACTATGTGACTAAGAGGTTTTTTCCCCAACTAAGCATTGCAGTTGAACATGATCTGAGACAGCCATGTATGATTCATATCAATTAAAGCTACAGTCTCCATTTTGGTATAAATTGTCATTGTTGCTTTAGAGAACCTTACAGGTATAATGTTCAATATGCAATACTGATATATCACAGTTCAAAACACACTGAAATGGATTGTATTTTCAGAACCCTGTTTTGAATAATATTTGCACTGTTTGAGTCATGTCTGATAAACCACAGGTCAAAGCACCTGTCCTTACAATGTTTCACTGAAAGGGTACATACTGTACCTATGGAAATCCCCAGTCACTACATATTTTGTTTTTGTCTCACTCTAACCTCAACCTGCCTCGATTCACATGTGTTTTTCTGACATACCGTGTAGATACTTTGTGGTAAAGCATACTTTTTTGATAATATAACATGACAAGTGAGGTTTACATTTCTTGAAATAACTATTTTCTAAACGTGATCAGGCATTGAAACCCTTAAAATGTCACGATAATATACCCAACTATTGTACACTGTACACCAAAACTCTACCTGCCACTGACGGCAGGGAATTATTGTGAAATTCTGTCATACTTCCTTCAAAGCACGGCACTACGTGTTTACTGGGATGTGGCATGGGAAGTCCCTACCTTAAAATAATTTTAGAGTTTTTTGTCATACAGAAACCTTCACGTCCTCGTTCTTTCATTGCAGGAAGAAAGTCGTTTTTTTTTTTTTCTCCACACAGATCCCTCAACCTGCCGGAGCAGTATACCAATAGGCCTTACTAAACCTGCAATGATGTCATTTGGTGTTGAAATAAACACCAACAGAATGATAAAAACTGCTGTTGACACTGACAACTGCACATTCAGGACTGATGTTAGAAAAGAAAAGGGAGAGGAAATACAAAAATACCAAACCCAACTTGAGAACATTTAACTTTAAATCTCTCCAATGTTGAAACATTTGATTATGGGTTTATCACATGCTACAATGTAGTTATAAGCAGATATACGTGTGTTTTAATGTATTTATCAACAACAATATTTCTTCCTGGGAGCACGCATAAGGAGAGGCCGGTGTATCACAGATAATGAACGACACTAGTAAAACAGTTCAAATGTCTACCTTGGAGAAGTTATCATTGCTGACAAATACTGTATATTAATAAACACATAAAATGACAATATTATTGCATAAAAATACATTATGGTGTGTTTATCAAATGTTGGTATACTGCTCATAAATGCTAAATAAGGGGAGTTAAAGTGTGTAAAAGTGTTACCCTAAACTTAGGTAACTAAATGTTGGTTTCGCTCCACATTCACAGAGCCATTTATTCCAGTACTAATTATGATAAAAATGACAATATACACTTTGTCTCTGTTTGATCTTAGTATGCAGTCGGGGGAAACTCCATTATTTGTTGACACACAGAGAGCCTGCTGACTAGTTTTAAGGAGAGAATCAGTCACATATTTTCATACACTTCCTTGACTTATTTGTCCAAGGTTCTTAATTTCCTCTTTGTTAAGATGTCCCTTTAAAAGCAGAAACTTATATATTACATGCATCCAAAAGAATATCTTGATGCAAGACACAAAGTGTGGCATACCTTTTCAGATATATACACCACTGGAGTGCTCTCACACGGTTTTCAGTATAATAACCACATCCAAAAGGGCAGTTATGCAAATATGCAAGAGATGGGGCCCATGCAGTGTTATTGTGAACAAAGGCTATGAGTACATGTTGTCAAAGATTGAAAACACAATCTCAAAAACACAAGAAGGACCTATAACTGCATGTTTGCCACTTACAGAATGGCAGAGATTAATGATAACCCTCCATGCTACAGGGTTCAGAAGAAGTAAGAAGAAGGAGAATTTTCTCAACCCATGAAGGTCCGCTTAATCCTTCAGTATATCAGAAAAATTACATTCAACATCAGAAAATTTGATTTGTGACTTTCACTGGACAGGACGGGTAAACAATTAGTTACTAAAGCTGCCAGACAAATGTAGTGGAGTTAAAAGTATAAAGTTGCATACAAATGGAAATACTCAAGTACAAGTACTTCAAGCTTGTACTTAAGCACCATACTTAGGGGTGGCTGAGGCTCAGGAGAGTGTGTCGTCCATTAACGGCCAGTGGTTCAATCCCCTGCTCCTCCTGTCTGTATCTCCTTGGGGAAGATATTGATCCCGAAGACTGTCTCATCTGTGTGTGTCTATGTGTGTGTGTGTGTGTGTGTGTGTGTGTGTGTGTGTGTGTGTGTGTGTGTGAATGAGCATTAGAGCAGGGGACACCTTGAATGGCAGCTTCTCTGCTGTACCTTGTATGGCAGCCTTTCTGAGTCATCTGAAGACCACCTGCTATATAAATGTATGTCCATTTACCTAACATTTAAGTAAATGTACTTAGTTACATGCCACCGGGGCATATAATGTACATATAGATGTTCAATAGATATTCAAATTTAAAAGAATTTCCCTGGGTGCTTTAAAGAATTCTCAACCATGTTGGATTAAAAAGTGAGATGTAATGTTAATTATTTACCTTGGATACAGCATTTGACAAAAAACAAAAACAAACAAGTAGATGAAAACTATTCAAAGGTTTATTTTTTCATGGTTAATCTTATCGGACCACCTTTTTGTCTTTTAAAGGGGAGTGAGTCACCACAACTTGAGTAATAACAACACACTACTGTCTAGCCTGAGTCCAGCAACGGGTTAATGTCTCATATTGAGTGACGGTTTAAACAGCCAATCAGCTGCCGAACTCTACACAGGCTATTGCGTCGTTTTCGGGAAGTGGGCTGTTACTTGTCAGGAAGGGTTCGCGAGAACGGAGGAGGATTGCGTCTTTGCTCAAACTCCCAATCTTCAAACAAATTCCGTGGAACTAACCTAAAATTTCTCTACCTTTGGATACTGGATATTTATCTCGGGAAGTTTTGGAATCAAGTAGCCGACAAACGATAACGTAACTTAAATCCAGTCTAGAGAGGAGCTACAACTTGGTCCAGGCGTCTAATGTACTGAGCGAAACGGAAGTAACTTGCCAGCTGTCTGGCTAAGCTCGTGAGGTGAGTAAATGTCAGTTAACTGCTTATTATTGAATGTCCCCATCGAGACAAACGTCTGTATTCTGGTCCATTCAACACACCCGCGTGTTTGCCATCTTTCCCCGTTGTTGTCAAGTGTGGAAAAAATCCGCTGTTGTTTGCTTTGACCATGCAAGTCAAGTACGTGAACAGGCTAACAAGCTAACGTTAATGTCCACCGATGTTCGTCCGCTGGGCTCGGATGAGACGCCATCCTATCATCAACGCTGTACAGGCAGTTAGATGATGGACATGGTACAGTGTGATTAAAATGTAACGTTAACCTAAAATGTAAAATATTAATCTAATCAATCATGTTAACAGAGTGAGAATTAAGTAATAGGAATGTCCTATAATATGATGCAATCCAATACAACAACGCCATCTCAAACCATGGCCTACTATTGTAAAAGAAAGTTTGACAAAAACTAAGTTAAACATTTGGCATAGTTTCATAGCTATTTTATTATTTGATTTAAGAATATTGGATTAGGTCCACCTTAAACCAAACTGTCAATAATACTTGAAATAGCCAGCCGTCCATATTATTTTCTTGTGGGAAATAAAAGTGAAACCTATTGTTCTCGGACCAGGGAACAATAAAATGCTTAGGCCTACGTTTTATTGTTAACTCAAATTTAACTCATTAAGATAACAGGAAGAGGATAATCAAAGGTGTCACCTTTGTGTCCTGTAATTTGATTTGTGACAGAACATTTAACAAAATTATTTTAATATGGGATTTCATTTTCCACTGGTTCCATCATCTCAAATGTGAATATTTCCTGGTTTTCTTTCTTCTCTTTGATATCCAACTTTACTATTGGGATCTTGATTTTAAGCTTGTTGGATTGTTAGACATGTTGTAGACCTTGGAGTTGTGACAGGCCTTTTCTACAATTTCTTGACATTTTCCGAAAGGCAAAATTAATTGATTACTTTAGAGAAGAGTCATAGAATGAATTCATAATGAAGACCTATAATTGCCTCTTCCTGGGCCCAACACACACACACACACACACACACACACACACACACACTTAAACACAGAGTTTGTGGTCTTACCACCACTCACTAAAAAACAAAAATTTGTTGAACAATGAAAGAACGTTTGAGCATTTTATTTTATTACATAGATGTAAACTGTTAATTGACTGCTTTACGGAGGCATACAGCCATGAGGTGGTAATTGTAGTTTACTATTAACACACATTTTATTTGTTTTATACCCAATGAAATTTGCGATCAATTTACATGCTTGTGTCATTATTTTTTCCTCAAACATAAGCTGTGACTATTTTTAAATTCTTCAAAGGAATTGAAATGAACTGAACGATGAACTGAAATGATAATTTAAATTGTAAAAAAAAAAGGATTTACAATCTGACATTTCTAAGATACTTTGATATAGGATAGTGATCAAATCGTAATAGTTTGATCTCCGTTTTTTTTAAGTTTGTTGCAGTTGAAGAAAATAGACAGGCCCACTGTTTCATATTTCCCATCATAACATGATATTTAACATCAAAGAGCATCAGATGTATCACTTTCTTGACCTTTTCTTGTAATAACCACGTGGCCTCTCTGACGTTATTGTTTTAACAGCCCCAATGTCTGCCCACAATTTTCACTTCAGGCACATTTGTTTCCAGGCTTTCAAAAAGAGAGATGTGTTTTTTTTGCACATTTTGTTGAAATGTAATGAAAATTGTAACAAACACACTTTTTCATGCTTTTGTTAGTTCATGTTTTTTTGCTGCACAATTGAGCCAATTTGATAAACATCCTATAAAAAGAAAAATAGTCTCAGTTTTTGAATTGCTGTGTTCTCCTGACTGACTGATCGGTCAGTCAACATAATGAATGTACGCATCTTACGTGGGTGCTGAATCATCAAAAACTCCCTGGTGGGATGGTGCACTAATTTAATGACATTTAGGGGAGTGGCCCTGCTCAGCATGCACACGAGCAACAGTGACTGCGTTTACATGCACAAAATATATATATTTTTTGGCCATTAATCCAATAAAGACAATACTATACTAAGCTGTTTACATGGCTAATGACAATTTATATTCCACTAATTCCCATTTACATGCAGCCTCAAATACTCCGATTAACATAACCGGTGGCGGGCTGTTTGACCATGCAGACACAGTTTCTCTCTTTCATTACTTTAAACCACCTTCTTGAAAAGTTGCCATATTTGTGCATATTCAAAAACCTGTTGATATATGATATCAGTCTTTCATAATCTTTAAAAAGTAGGTAGTATGTGTTTCTCCTTACGACCAGAAATGTGAGCTCTTCTTTTGGGCATGCATCTCTGCAAAGTGTCAAGTGCTGTAACTATGAAGGCAAATCACTGTCACAATCCGAGAGCGCAAATGAGTCGGCAGTCGCTCTCTCGCGAGCGAGCAGGTTAAAGTTTCACGAGAGGGAATTTTGCTCGCGCGAGAGGGAATTTTGCTCGCGCCAGAGGGAATTTTGCTCGCGCCAGAGGGAATTTTGCTCGCGCCAGAGGGAATTTTGCTCGCGCCAGAGGGAATTTTGCTCGCGCGAGATGTAAAATACGCGCGCGGCTGTTTGATTTGCGCGCGCTCATGGATCTCATTTGCGCTCTCGGATTTTGACAGTGATTTGCCTTCATAGCTGTAACTCAGCAGTCATATTTGTTTTTAGGTAAATCAACTTCCCAATAGGAACACTTGAATAGCCCTTATTCAAATCCTCCTAAAAGCTGTAAAATTCAGTAATGGCCGAATCCAGAGTTTTTTTCCTCGCTCCTTTCATGTGAATGAGCCCGAGAACGAGGTTGGACCGAGGGCTGAGAGCCGGGGTAAGAGAACACGCTAGTGCGCATGCTCTCTGGGCTCCATAATGCGGAGGGTACGGGTATTTTCATTTATATTCTATACTCGGAAGTCGGACTTTTTTTGCTTCATGCTTCATGCGCTCCGCCGCTGTATCCAGTTCTCTTTATACATCCATGGTACAACCGTGTGTACAACAAACAGAGCTTGCAGTAAACAAGCAAGAGTCCCCAATTGAGACGCATATTCCAACATGGCCAAAGAATCTGCTACCACATGTCTCAATCGGAAAATGCTCCATTCAGAATGAGGCCTAATTCAGAATATCCAAGCAGAATATGTTGTTTACATGACACTAATATGATTTTTGAAGTGTGAAGGCAATCGCCATAAGTAAAAAAAAAATGTTAGGCTATAAACAAACTACACCATGGTCGCACGAGTGTTAGTATACACATCAAGGCTGTGAAGGCGGACTAGTCAGCGTGATGATTTAGCCTCATTTAGCTACTTGTTAACCGCATTTTTTTTAAGGCGCCAGAGGATTATCTACTGACTTAATTTGTATCGTAGAACAAAACATTAAAATCCCTTAAGCTTGTATTAAACACAGACCTCATTTCATGCATCTAACCACAAACCAATAAAACACAACAACATTGCCTTCCTATGATAAGTTGTCAGCCAGGGTTTCCGATTGACAAAGTAAGTCATTCACAATTGTTTTTGCTCAAGGCTTTTACTTTGAAAAGTATCTGCAGGAAGTTCTAAATCAGTAAAAGAAGGTTGTCATGGGGAAAATGAGGCTAATGTTATTTCACTTTCACTTTTTTTTTTCTCAACCTTTTAGACGGGCTAATTACCTCAGACTTAAATAAGCTAAAATGATGCAGAAGAGTTTATTAGTTTGTTGGTGTAGTATTCACAACTCTAGTAAAACTGCAGTTAGTTCACTATTGCCTGTCTTGATCATGTCATTTGTTAATGACAGCTTTTTTTAATACACCACACCAAATATTAAGAGAAGTTTTTACATTTAAGTGTTCAGAAGTATGAATTATGAAGGCTGATTTAATCAGTCAATGTGTCAATTAGGCTCAGTCACTGTAAGAGGCACACAGATGACTCATTGAAAATCTCTTCTCAAGAAATTCAGCTGTAATAAATGAGTAAGAGAAATGATGACTGTTAGAAAATAGTCCACTTGCCAGGGGGACTACATTGCTCGCCCATGATTATGTTTGAGCACTGCCATGTACACCAGATCACACAATATTAAAATATATAAAAGCAAGCGTAGCTTGGTAGTTGATTTAAATATCATCAGTTTAAGCTTAGCGTAAAACAGGATGAGCTAAGCAGGGTGGACTGATTTTCTGTCCAATGACAGTAATTTAATGGAATTCATTTGTCAGCTTAATATGAAGCTAACAGGAGTTACAACAATTAATATATATGACAGTAATAAAACAGATGAACATAACTCTGTCTGTCTGTTACTCAGTGTTGTCCCTCCATGTGTCTCTTTGTCCCCTTTTCCCCTGTTTTTATTTTAGTTTACACTTGTATGTGTGTGACCTAGTTACGCTGCTGTATTTAGCTGTAACTGCTGTCAACACAAGGACTCACAGATGCTGCTTTTGCTATGCAGCCGGTGTAGAGGCTATCAGACTCATCCCGTAGTGCAGCCCCCGCGCAGCAGCGATCTGTGCTCCATGTTGATGTCATCAGCTCAGTTTAAAAGGCTGACGTCATTTTAACTGGCACTTGGGTGAGACATCATCGCCGTGGGGCTCTGCACTGTATTGATATGAGTCATTGAACTCTCTGCTGCCGTTTGCTGAGCTCACAATCAATAAGTATGACTAACACATTCACCTTTAACCAGTGGCGGGCCATGGATTTTATACCTGGGCCTTCATGCTGTCCTACTACAGTTGAATTACCTCCTAATAACCTCATTATGACACATCAATCCAGCAAACTTGCAGCGGATCCACGCATTCCACCACACAAGAGCACGAGCCATTCAAATAATATTCATAAAAGCAACACGATAGACAAACGAACAGTAGTAACGTTACTATGTAAACAAACACACGCAGTTTGTCACTTACTGAAACTTAAAGAGTTTAATCCCAGTACATCTGCGGGGTACCGGCCGGCACAGACCGCACGTCGGGCCGCGGTTGTGGAGCTGTTTCCCTGCGAACGTGTTCGTTGAGTTGTAGATCCACTCGAGTCTCTCCAAAAGTTTTCAAAAGCACCATAGCTTTTACCGTTATCAGTAACTCCGCCACTAAATCCGTTTCTCCTCCTTCAGAAAAACAAAGCTAAGTAAAAAATAAATAAACTACACCAAGCAAAACCCTACAAATGTTAGAATTTCTTCCATATCCTTCCACTTGAGCTCTGACTGCTACAAGCTAAATTCTGCTAGCAAGCATAAGTTTCACTTTAGTCACATGCTCGCCCACTGACCAATCACAGCACACCCTGCACTTCGCGGCAGAGCTGCACCTGGACATGTAATGATGACGTAGATGTAAGCCGGCTAGTATGGGGGTAGCGGCTGCTGACACTCAAAGAATACGCCCAACATGTCAAACTAAAGATCTGATTGGTTGAACACTATGACAATCAACAATATCGTCCCCATTCACTTAAACGGCACATGGAAGCACTTTTGAGGCTGCAGGCCTTTTTTTGTGATTCTGTTTAGGCCACCAGAGAAGGCTTTGCAGGCCCATACGGCCCGCCACTGCCTTTAATACACTTGATTGGTTATGTTAACTACACAGTGATCAGTCATTGAATTAATTATTAATTACTACTTGTATTGAATTTAAGGCAAAGCTTAATTTGGTGTACACATTATGAAAGCCAAAAAGTTTACTCTAACATCCCCACTGACTCCCCGCTTTCTTTTTTTTTTTTACTTTACTTCCAGTGTCTGAATGCCAACTCTGTGGGTGATGGAGTTGAGCAGGCAACTCTGTGGGAAGATGAGGAGGTCCGGTAAGAGGGCCCAGCTCTCCTCTTCTCCTACTTCCACTCGGGGCCTGGAGATCCACTTTTACACACCGGAGGGGCACCAGCTAGAGTACTTCAAGGGCTGCTACACTGCGTTGGAGCTCTGCGTGGATGCTGCCAAGAAATCCTGTGAGTGACTGATCAGTTGGCTCCTTATTGTTAACCCAAGTAGTGAACTGCTGGTGGGCAATTCAAGTAAAAATTATTTTGTAATTCCTGCGGTGATGACATAATGATAACATAATGTTCTTTACAGTTTTTACATAGATTGGTACATGTATGAATGTTTTAAAGAACACACGATAACGCTGATATTCACAGAGAGAGGCCTGCTAATCAGCCTTCCTCCCAATCCAATCGCTGGTCTGAATATTCGTCTTTTTTTGTTCTTTTCTTTTCCCTTTCTCAGCAATCTCTCCCTTGTGCCATAACCTATTTGCCCTGTATGATGAGACAACTAGCATGTGGTACCCGCCCAACTATGAGTTCAAGATCACGGATGAAACCAGTGTCAAGTTGCACTATCGCATGAGGTAAGACTACATTGGAGTTGAATATTACGGGGTGAGAGCCAAGACCTCCAAGTCACTGGTCATGATAATCAGAAAACTCCAGAGTACTCCCTTCAAAGCGGGTGCAAGTTGCTACCTTAAGTGATGGAGTTCAAGTATATCATGGTATGTGCTGTCGACAAGCAGGTACCACTGGTAGTGATGAGGGAGCCGGGCCTGAAGGCAAAGCTTTTACCATTTGATCTACATTTCACCTCATCTTTGGTCAAGAAGATCTGGGTAATGACCACAGGATGAATTCTGGGATTCTTGTGGTTGAAATGTGTTTGCTTGAAGTGCTGTCCCTCCTGTTGAAAGGATCCAATTTGGATCCAGACGCTTCCTTCGGACATATTAAGGGGCGTGTCCAAATTGGAGGAGACTGTGCGACTGAATGTGAATACAGTTTGAACATATCCTGTATCCAACTGAGCTGAAAGACATGGCAAGGTGGAAGCCAAGACTACTTTGTGTATCCCGCTGCCATCACGGCATGTGCCACAACAATTGGTGGAACATTAATAGAATACAGTGAGTGTTGTATGTATTTAGTCTAGAAAACAAGTCCATTTCTGAGGATACTTAAATGTGTTACAAGCTGAAATAATTACACTGTAACACCTCCAAAATATTGTTAACAATTTAACTTATCATTCTATCTCTAGTTCTCCTTCAGTTGTATGCAGCCGGCTACTTTGTCAGTTTACCTTTTTATGTGCTTTTACCATTGAAAATACATTTTGTATACTTAATGCATGTACACCTGCAGGGTTTTCTAACCCTGAAAAGGAAAAAAAAAAGAATATTTTCTCTATTTGTAAGATGTCAGTGACTAACTACTCCCTCAAGCACAAATCCCCACATCCATCACCAATCCAGGGCATTTCACTTAACTATGTACAATTGCATAACACCATAAAATCCTGGGCATTATCTGAAAACACTGATGAATGTTGTATCAGCTGTACCTAAACTCTGGGCATATAAGATCGTTACATGACAAATGGCACTGGGTTGCTCAGCAAGATGAGACACATCCTTCAAGTACCAACAGGTTTGTTAGATCTTGATTCTCACTTTGGCTCATTAAGAGGAAAAGAAAAAAGCCTCAAACAATGTTTGGTAAGGTATGCAGCTCTTCAGAGTGGGCTGTTTTAAACAATTGGCCATAAACTAATGTAATCTCAGAAAAGGCATGAGATGCAATTAGCAAGGGAATATAGAAGGCCGTGAGACTGACTTCTTACAACCTTCACAAGCCAAGGATAGAGTCAAACTCAATACTTGGCCCAATGATAGGAGACTAAACTTGCTCATTATACCCTGGTTTTGAGGGAAAGAATATTCTTCTAAGTATTGTTACAAGTCAGGAGGGAAAGCTTTTACGAGACAGATGAGCAATGTCATATTTGTTACTGACTGGATTAATTTCAAGAGGATCAAGACCCTCTTCAGAGATTCGACACGATTTGACAAGTTATGTAGCATTTCATGCAAAGGGCGGGGAGGGACACATAACTGTGGTGTCAATGGCACTTCCTCTTTCTCTGTGCTCTGCGTTGACAGTAGCTTGTGGAGAGAAGAGTGAGTGTGCATATAGCCTTACTATAGCGTGTGCTGTGTGTGTGTGTGTGTGTGTGTAGATGTTTCTTGCTGCAGATTGCTTTGCGTTCTGTAGTGCAGTCTGTCAAACAACACAGGGTATGTGGTCAAGTCTGGATATACACACGCATAAACAAATGTTCAACACAAACACACACACACACACACACGGGGAAGTGCCACCAGTATGGACAGGTCTGTGAGGCTGTCATAAGCATGCTAATATGCTTACAATGGCAATGCAACAAGCTAATGTTTACCTTGTTGGATATCTTATTTTAGTGTGCTAGCATGCTAATATTGCGGACATTTCTACACTTTAAACACTGCATATAACACAGGAGGCAATAGACCACTTCATGTTGTATTGTTGCTCTGTGCACACAGACAAAGCTCATGTATTAAGCTCATCTTTTCATTTTGAAATTCCACTGCTGGCAGGTATTTCTTTCACCAAAGCCCAAAATCCCATCAATGCTTTGTTACAGATAGAACATCCTTCTTCTTTTCAAGGAATCATTTCAAAACCGAGTAGTAGGGAGTTCCATGCATCTTGTTCCACTGTGTACACCGAGTGCCTTTCAAAGCCATGCATACCTTCTTGCATGCACACCATGTATTCATTTGGTTAACTTGTTTTTCTTTCTCTCCCCTATCAGGTTTTATTTCAGAAACTGGCACGGTACCACTGAAGGAGAGTCTCCAGTTTGGAGACACTGCATCAGTAAACTCAGAGGAGGGGTTAGCCCACAGAAAACACCAGAAGGAACTCCCCTTCTGGATGCTGCCTCTCTTAACTACCTGTTTGCCCAGGTGAAAAAAATATATATTTACATTGTCATTTGAGCGTTTTAGGCATTGCTTTCTAATAGTTTCCCATGTGAAATATAGATATTTGGCAGACTCCACCAAAAACATTTTTAAAGTTTTGCATTTGTTATTTCTTCCTTTGAAAATACATTCTGATAGAAAAAGACAAATGTCAACACAGTTCACAGTTGAGTTTCAAAACATCAACAACTAGGAGGAAATGCAACAATACCAGGAAGTACAGCTTTAAGGTCAACAACAGACAGCACACCCCTTCAGTTTAATTCAGAGCCACTGTAAATACAATTCTTTTGATCAAATGTTGTTACTCAGAAAGAGTTAATGTTTCCAAACTTGAAATACAACTTCATTGAATTGTCAGTTGTCCCAAAAAAAAGACATCCCTCTGAATTTCCTGTAAACTAGTCAGTCTCCCTCTTCATTTCGTCATCTTTAGTGCCACTTAAAGAGCCAAATCACATCATTTTCCAATGGAGTTCTTTTTATGTGTATATACATTTGCTGTGTCTCTCTCTCTCTCTCTATGTGTGTGTGTTTTTGTTGTTGTTTTTTAAAATGTATATATTTATATGTTTGTTGCACAGGGCCAGCATGACTTTCAGACTGGCGTGGTTCCACTGCGGGTGTCCCACTCAGAGGCAGAGCAACACGAGATAGAAAACGAGTGTTTGGGCATGGCTGTGCTTGCTATCTCTCACTATACCACAAACATAGTTGTGACCCTTCCCACTCCTCCCCATGAAATCAGGTAAAACATTTGATTTCCTAACAAGGTTGGGATGGTGCTACTTCAGCAGACTTTTGATTAAGATGTTAAAATAACAACCACATTTAAGAATGATAGTGGCCGCACACTTCCAATGCCATCCTGCAAATGTATATGAAATGTACTTGCTTGTTCCAAGTGTCCCATATCAGATAAGTCCTGAGAAGTCACACGTTATTTTTTTTTCTTACCTTTCAGAACACTTGCACAAAGCATAGGAAGTAAATACTGAGAGGAATTGTTCATAAATTTCCATCTATCTTTCTATCTTAATCCCACCAGCTACAAACGTTTCATCCCAGAGTCGCTGAACCGCAACATTAAGCAGCGCAACTTCCTGACACGCATTCGCATCAACAACGTCTTTAAGAAATTCCTCAACGAATTCAACCGCCGCACAATGAAGGACAGCAAAATCACGCCGTACGACCTGAAGATCAAGTACCTGGCCACCCTGGAGGGCCTGACCAGCGGCCTGGGCAGCGAGATATTTGAGCCAAACTCGCTCAGTATAACGCAGGACGGAGATCTCTGCAACGGAGGCTACTATGGTAAGAATTCAGGAAGATTATGAGGGGATATTTCTATGATTTAGTTCTCAGGCAATGTGCCAGATATGTGGCGTGCAACAGCTCAGTGTGGTTTTTGTTTGAGATGTGGTTTTACTAGAATTACAGGATTATAGATGATGAAGAAAGATAATTTTTCTACCAATATAATCCTCGTGGGAGTTGATGTAATAACAGTAGAGGAAAACTGTCTTAACCTTTCTAAACTGAGAGCCCCCCGACGGGGGGGATACTGGTACCGACTGGTGCCGCCTGGTACCGAAGAAAGCCAAATCATAAAACGATGTCCTCAAACTCCTTTTAGACTCCTGTTTCGCCTTTTGTCATCCGTTTACAGTCTAATAAAGTTGTGAAAAAAGGAAGGGGGGGGTCAAATGAGCTCGGGGGACCACATTCCAGCGAGGCAGCTTCGGGCGTTTACGCACGGGTCCGCCGACTTAGATCGGCATTTTTCGGAAAACTAAAGACTTCCTGAAAATTCCGTTGACGCCAGTCAATTGGCCACATCCAGACACGTGCATAGACGTTTCATATGAAGAAATCGACCAATCAGGGGCTCTACACTGGCCCAATACACAACCACTATGGCGCAATTCTCCCGTAGGTCGGCGGTCCCGAGACGCTTTGGAGACGGTTCTAGCTCTCCAAAATGATTTCTAACTGCTGTATGTGATAGATTGTGCATGTACAAGGATAAAGGAAGTTAAATATATAGTTATTTAGCTTATAAAAGTACAATGGAACAGCTGGAGAGGCTGTTTCTCACATGGCGACCTCTCGTGACCTCTCGTGACCTCTCATAACGTTTATGTCTCTAACTCTGGCCTACTTCACTCTATTCACTCCAATTCTTTTGTGGGTGACTACTGCTGTCGTTTTCTATGATTGTGTGTGGTTTATAGGCTTCACTGAGCCTCATTTAATATTTAGCTTATGCTTTTTCACCATACGAATTTGACATTTTTCAAAGTGGAGCTGTGTTCCATCTTCATCAGCTATTAACCAGTAACATATACACAATATGTACACAATTCATATGAGCAAACCCTCCTCAGTGTTATAAATCCATTGAACATTTTCAAATAGACCTTGTAGTTAGAGAGTAAGGCCCCTTTGAGTATGGGTATAGTATTTTCGAGAATAAGCCAATCTCGTGACCTCTCATAACGTTTATGTCTCTAACTCTGGCCTACTTCACTCTATTCACTCCAATTCTTTTGTGGGTGACTAATGCTGTCGTTTTCTATGATTGTGTGTGGTTTATAGGCTTCACTGAGCCTCATTTAATATTTAGCTTATGCTTTTTCACCATACGAATTTGACATTTTTCAAAGTGGAGCTGTGTTCCATCTTCATCAGCTATTAACCAGTAACATATACACAATATGTACACAATTCATATGAGCAAACCCTCCTCAGTGTTATAAATCCATTGAACATTTTCAAATAGACCTTGTAGTTAGAGAGTAAGGCCCCTTTGAGTATGGGTATAGTATTTTCGAGAATAAGCCAAAAAAACGTCTAGGGCTCAAATTAAGAGAGAGAAAGATTGCTGGATTGATGACTATTATTAAATTATTAAGCATGATGAGAAAAAATATATAGTTGTTTTTATAGCCCGTTTGCAATAGTTGAATCCGCTGTATTGGATTTCTAAAAAAACTTTGTTGACATCCAAATATACTTAAAACATTGTGGGTGTTTGTGCAGATGTTGAAAACCAAAAGTGAAAGGAACAAGATGTTTACATGTCACATTAACCCACTTATCACAGAGTAGGCCAGACCCTGGATGTTTCCAACCGATGTGTGACGGCACAGATGCAGCACTGATGGTTTGAGCAACCTGCTGAGGATCAGAGTAAACATCCAGTAGCCACTGAGACGTTTCCCTGGCTTTACTTGTCTCTGCATCATTTGCCTAAATATTTTCCAAGAACAATATTGAGAAACCAATTAACTAACGTATAAATATTTTTCCAATGATCGATTTGTCTATAGTCCTTTTGTCCTAAAGCTGCTGCATTTCTATATTTTGGCTGCATGTGTAACTGCTGCTATGTTGCTATGTTTGCTTGCTGTTTCTAGGCTACTGTAACCAGAGCCAAGAGCAGACCCAAAGTCAGACCAGTCAAGACATGCATGTCCTGGTTACTGGCACCACTGGCATTTCCTGGAGGAAGAAGCCTGCTACAGTGAGTACAACTGTGTGTGTTAAAGAAATGATGACCCCTAGTTTCACTAGTTTCAGATAAACTGGCAGTTACAAACAACTGTCAAACATCTTATTTTATCTTCCATTTTTTTCTATGTGCTATTGATATGATGGCAAATTGTATAACTATTGTTTCTGTTGAAAAACAATACAATTCTGTTTAAGTATAAAATATTGTATATTAAAATATCATTAACTCCTTGTTGAGTAGCAACAGAAGAAAAGTGTCTTATATGAAAAATGATGATTAAGGTAAAAATGAATGCAGTCACCACAATACTGATATTAAAGAAAGTTTAAGAGTATTACAAATATATTACTCACAAAATGTAAAGTATGTTAAACTCAATACAAAGTCATTAATTCAAGTCAGAAATTCTAAGTCCTTATAGTGTTATAATATTAATATTTTACAGAGAAGAAAGTGAACTAGTGCTTGCTTTTTATGGTTTAGTTCTTGTTTGCTTATTGTGTCCAATCAACAAAGGGAGCGAGTGAAGGTTTCTTATTTTTTATGCACACAGAACTAAATTAGTTCAACAAAACAACTCAAGTAATGAGATACTGAGACGGCGTAGTGGACACATTTCCTATTATTTTGATTATGACGGCCATAATAAAGAATAACTTGAGAAGAGCAGTACAATTGTCTTTATTCTGTTACAGTATTTCTTAATTAGTGCTTGGGATGTGGAGTATAAATGTGATAAACAACCTTGCAATGGTCATAGCAGTATTTTCAGATGACAATATTTGACATTATTTGAAAAATACTGATGTTTTTTTTCTTTCATAAATTGTGTGTGTTTGTATATCTTTTAAAATAGTCAACTGGGATCAGCAAAGAAAAGGGCAAGTCAAAGAAGAACAAGTTGGATGGAAAACAGAAAAATGACAAAAACATAGAAGCGAATGAAGGCTGGGTGGTGTTCTGTGACTACCATGAGATCACACACGCTGTCATCAAAGAGGCGACGGTCACCATCTATAGACAGGACAACAAGAGAATGGTGAGGCAAACGCATCAAAGAGCACTGTGTCCATCAACGACTTACCCGTCAGTGTGTATAACTTCTTATTTACTCCAGAGGTTCATTTGTAAAAAAAAGTACATGTGAACAGTAACCAAACCAGAGCTAAATTGTAACAATGTATCATGTCTTCCCTTGATCCTGACCAAATGAACCGAGCTACAGGTGTGAAAGCACACTTTGTGCAACATTTGTTGAAGCAGAGCCTGCCTCTCGCTACATGCTATTAGCCTTGACTAATGGTGATATTATGCATCATCATTAAGATGGATTTTTTCATTGATAATACATCACCGCTCTTTTAGATAGCCCTCTGGAATATTGTGGCTTTATAATAGCTCCTATTGTGATCGTCACCTCTTCCCTCCCTCCTCCTCCTCCTCTCTCTCTCTCCTCGTCTCTTCTCTTTGCAGGAGTTGCATATGGCCTCTAGGGCTGGGGCTCTGTCCTTTGCAGCTCTCGTGGATGGCTACTTCAGGCTGACGGTGGATGCCCACCACTTCCTGTGCAAGGAGGTGGCCCCTGCTTCAGTGGTGCACAACATAAACAACGGCTGCCACGGACCCATCTGGTTTGTACTGGCAGTTTTATTGGTGTAAATGTGTATATACGCATATGCCTGTTTCCTCACAAACACACAGTAGTTTATACTCGTGCGAGACACCACAGATGGCGGGAAAGCTCAGAGTAAAAAGGCATTTGTTGCAGTATTATCCGATATGCCAGTGGGCATAAAAACTAAATGTAATACTGTCAAGAAGCAAGAACGCAACAAGTGTTACCAGCAAAAACGGCACAAACCAACCTCCTCAATGCAGAGGAGGAATTGTAATAATCTCCAAACTCATATTCATGTACATACTTTATCGCCTTTATGCAATCCCTGTAAAGAAAGAAGTCAAGCATTGAATGTATTATAAGTTTCATTGTAATACATTCAATGCTTGAATATCCAGTAAGCAATTTTATTTGGCTGGCAAAATATTTACTCAAATGTAGATTTTAAGACTCCTGTTTCTAAAGTATTTAAAAGCTAATTGTCCATCTTTGTAAAATCCTGAGGCATGTGAAGTGGGCGTTTAGTTACAAAAATTCAGAGGTGCACGACCAAGCCCTGTCGGAGCATGGGGAGCCCTTGCTCGGTGTGCACGCAGTGATGAAGTGATTTTCTGGCACTCGCACCTCCCGCCGACTTCACTACGGCAAGCATAAACCGCGCTTTAGTGGACAATAATAATAATATTACACATATTTATCATAAACTATCGGTTACTGACCTTAATTTGCATCTGCCCATACCTTATAGCCTCCTACCTGCACAGGGATCTCACACACTGCATTTTAAAGTCGGAGTACATTAGAAGTAGTGATTGAGGAGTCAGCAGGCAGTCAATGGCAGTATAACACAGGCAATACAAGTTTTTTTTGAGAAAGTGTGAACCCCGAGAGGTCCTTGAGAATGCAGCCATAACCCGCTAATTATGCAGTTTGCTGCAGCAAGATTAGCCGTGGACAGACACAGAGGTGCACGCTCACTCACTGACGCACACGCACACATGCAAGTGATGGCATTATTACTGCCCCCATTCATTGCGCTTTCTCCTCCCCAGCACGGAGTATGCCATCCACAAGCTGCGTCAGGAAGGCAATGAGGAGGGCACCTACATCCTGCGCTGGAGCTGCACTGAATACGAGTACATCATCATCACTGTCGTCTGCAATGAGGTAGTGTAGACTTATTCATTAGGTTTTAGGAAACTGCAAATCTGTCCATGTCTTCATAGTGTACGGTAATGTCTAGCATGCCAGTGATGTACTTGAAAGGCTTGGTGTAGGTTATTCACCAATTAGAGGGCATGATACACACACTCAGAAACACCAAACCATATAAAGTCTGCTTGTTTTGTATTGGATTACAGGATGCTTAGATTATGACAGGTTGCTAACAGTGCACTTCACTTTTATGAGTCAGTATGGGAGGAAACATTCACACATTCAGAAAGCTCACCCACTCGGTAATCTTAGCCACTGTTCATGTTACAATTTACATTGGGACTGAATAACATTTTTGTGGTGTTTTGCATGTGTCTGCATAGCTTTAACAGAACTATAGAAACCTTTTCAGATAAAGAAATAGAAGCAAACTGTATAGATATGATTTCTAAAAACATAAGTATAATCTAAAATTGTCTTCTTTACTTCTCTTGCTCATTCGACCTCTCCTCCAGTACCATGTTTGTCATGTTCCAGTTAAAATACTCTCTCTCTCTCTCTCTCTCTCTCTCTCTCTCTCTCTCTCTCTCTCTCTCTTCTCTCTCTCTCTCTCTCTCTCTCTCTCTCTCTCTCTCTCTCTCTCTCTCTCTCTCTCTCTCTCTCTCTCTCTCTCTCTCTCACTCTCTCTCTCTCTCTCTCTCTCTCTCTCTTCTCTCATCTCTCTCTCTCTCCTTCTCTCTCTCTCTCTCTCTCGTCTCTCTCTCCTCTCTCTCTCTCTCTCGTCTCTCTCTCTCTCTCTTCTCTCTCTCTCTCTCTCTCATCTCTCCCTCTCTCTCTCCTCTCTCTCGTCCTCTCTCTCTCTCTCTCTCTCTCTCTCTCTCTCTCTCTCTCTCTCTCTCTCTCTCTCTCTCTCTCTCTCTCTCTCTCTTCTCTCTCTCTCTCTCTCTCTCTCTCTCTCTCTCTCTCTCTCCTCTTCGTCTCTCTCTGACTCTCTCTCTCTCTCTCTCTCTCTCTCCTCTCTCTTCTCTCTTCTCTCTCTCTCTCTCTCATCTCTCTCTCTCTCTCTTCTCTCTCTCTCTCTCTCTCTCTCTCTTCTCTCTCCTGAATCCAGATCGACCTGAGTCAGCTCGTCTGTGTGCCTCAGTATAAGAACTCCAGATAGAGGTGCCTCCAATGGTTCCCGCCTTGTTTATACGGCACTGGAGACGTTGTCGGTCACTCTCGTTGAACTGCTGGAGCACCTGGATGGCTCAAAGCCTTCCGCACCGACAACCTCCAGTTCCAGTTGATGCGCTGCTTGCCCCCTCCACAGCTAGAGGTAAAACTTAATCCGCTACAGTACTACAAATTCACTTGGCAAAAAAAAGGCTCCAGCACAGACTCATTATATAAATATAAAAATACATAAAGACATATAAAAGAGCTGACTGTAAAAAACAACACTATACCAAACAACATAAAAACAAAATTGTAAAAAGCCGAGCTGTGTTTCAAATATAAATCTATCAAACAATGTACAATGCACATATTACAGGATACTACAAGAGCAACAGGCAATATGGAGTCTTATAGAAAATAAGACTAATTGGAAATCAGTATTGTCTGAAGTGTTGATGACATAACACGGAGAGTGAAAGGACCATTGTTGAATCAAGGAGGGAGAAACGGTTCATATGACTTCAAGTTGTCAGTAAAAGCTATTCCTTAAGAAGTTGTGGTAATAGTGTGATAGATGTGATAAAGTATTGGTGAGATGTGTGCACTACCAATGTTACATAAGGACACGCAGGTAAAAAAAAATTTAAGAAAATGCTGAGGACAAGTGCACTTTAGAGTTATTTGACTAATTAATAGCAAGTCGCTTCATTCAATGAATACTAAAAATGTCGATATAAAAGCTATCAGGACAGTGTGGCAACATGTCTCCTGTCCTTCCGCAGCACACACGTGCACCCTTGATTTATTATATATGAGAATCTGTCTATTATGATGGTTTGTGTGAAAGGAAATTATTCCTCAAATAATGTATCCCTGATCATAGCAAAGGTTAATTGACACGTTGACTCTAATGTCCCTATTGCAAGACGCAACAACAAATGCATTAAAAAAAAACGCAGTTCTTTCCAGTCTGCAGTGTCCCACAGATTTATACAGCAGACTCCGAAATCCTGCTTGCTCTGGCATGCTAGCAATCTCAGCATCCTAATCCACACACTGTGCAGTATCTCTATGCCTGTTTTGTGTTACCGTCACAGCCGGGTGTGTAACACGTACAAAAAGGACCACACACCTGTGATGTGGGCAGGGTCAGAAGTTTGACAGACATGAACCTCTCAACCCACAGTAAGTCTCGTTGGAGCAAAGCTTTCCCCTCCATACAAGATTAGAGTGGAGTTTCCTTTACAGAGTGGTGTGTAGTTGTGTAGTTGTGGTTCTTCCGCTAACGGAGGGTAACTGACTGAAGCTGGCATAAACAATGTGTGTGTGGTCTGTGTGAATTGGTGTCAGGGAGGAAGAAAGTTGTAAATGTGGGTTTCCGGAGCATACTAGCACTCTTGTATTTACTTCACTCAGGAAAGGTGGAGCCATGTGTGCATGTGTGCATGATGTGTGGTTGAGCTGTTTATGTTCGTTTGAGGCTGTGTAGTTTGTATTATTATCATAAAGCTTGACTGTGAGACTGAAGTGCTGTGTTGTTTTCACTGCTGAGATATTTATGATGAGTTATGCAACTCTGAGGAGAAGGACCACATGGTTTGGTAAATTGTGTGCAGCTGAGTGTTCGACTCTATGATAAGATTCAAAGGGTAAGGAGTGGTGCCGTGTAATACGTGGGTGCATGTTGTGTTTGGGTTTGCATAAAAACTCAGATTGCATTTTACAGATGGTGAATGAGGGTGATGCTGATTAGGTGAAGATTCTCTCCTCTTCCATCTCTCTCTCTCTCTCTCTCTCTCTCTCTCTCTCTCTCTCTCTCTCCCCCATAAACCACAGTGTGCTGGTTTTGTCACAACATTAGACAACCCACAGACACAGTGCATGCAGACACGCAAGCACGTATAGTATGGTAACCAGCACAAAGAACCATTTTTGCATTTATCCTCCCACACACGCTCTGTATATACAAGAATAAACTGAATCCGTTGGCAACACCGACCTGGATAGCTGTCCACTCATTGGCCACATAGACGTAGTTATTGAGAGTTTTTTTTTATCTCTTTCTGGTTGTTGTTGAGTGAAATGCAGTGCAGACTATTCAAATCAATCCAAACTTTTCCGACAAGTGTTACAATAACATGGCCTTGACAGCAACGGAAGCAGACATGACATTTCTTGTTATCAAACACAAACAATTGTCAAGTACTCATGCAGCTTGATTTGAACAAGAAGAAATCCTAAACCTATCAGACTTTTGAAAATGTCTTCATTGAAATACTTGCTTTGTAGTGTGCAAACTTCATACAAAAACCCTGGTATGGCCCTTTAAATGTGTGTTGTGTGTGTGTGTATGTGTTGCAGAGGTTTCTAACCTGCTGGTGGTCACTAGATAGAGCACCGGCCCCTCAGACACCCATAGCCAGGAGAGTCCAGTCAGCTTCCATCGCATTCTCAAGGAAGATGATTGAACAGGTAAACCCCTCTCATCCTTCATGTCTGTTCAATGTACTTGTGCCGCATGTTACATATGTAAATAAGGTGGGATGATGATTAGAAAATCCTTTTATGTGACCCTCAATAAAAAAAAATGTATTTAAAAAAAAGAGAAACGTACCGCCTTAATATAATACAAAGTACAGCTCTCAAAACATAACCACAGTTTAGTCTCACACACAAACGAACGTGTGTGGATGCTATCGCAGGCTAGGTGTCAAGTTATTTCTGAAGATATGCTTTTTTTTTTCCCCCTCATATTTGATTAATCAACACTTGTGAACTTATGCCTTAACAACTGATTTAATCTTCTCCTCTTTTTTAATATATTTTAAAGATGAAAAGGGATTCCTCGAATATGAAGACGCTCATCAGATCCATGGCAGACATTATCTTGACTCTTGAAATTGAGTAACTTATGTAATATGTTTAATTGTTTGTCACGATAACATATTTAACATATCTTCCATCACAGGAGCACATCGTTATTTGTGTCTACCTACCTGTAAGCATTTAATAAGCGCACACATGGAATAAACAAACTTAAGTAAGACTCTCTTACTCTGACCTAAAATGTATTTAACAGAAGTTTCGGAAGCTCCTGTTCTTGTAGTAGTTTGGATATACTGTATGTAACTATTTTTCCCTGTTTGTTAACCAGGAGGGAGCACCTTGACTGGGCACAAAGAACCAACATCTTCTCAAGGCACACTGAGATGGAGAAGAATGAGGAGGAGGAGGATGCAGGTTACTCTTCCTTCCAGGAGAGTCAAGTTGGTCGCTGAAGGTGCTGGGGCCTCTGGACACAGGGACATCTCCCTAGTGAGACACAATCCCATATCATGCACATCCTGTTCTTATGAGGAACATAATCTACCCCATTCCTGTAACATTCAAACCATACTGAAACGTATTACCTATTAGCTGCAAGCTGCTCTCAATCTTCTGAACTGCTGTTGCATTGAGTCATCTTTTTCTTTTGTCGACATGCCTTCTTCGAAAACCAGCGATGAGTGCGGACAAAGGTCTCATAACACATAGTGCTGCTGTACGGAGTGTGTGTTAGCCACCAGGAGAGTAAGTGCATTTTAAGAACTGTGTGCATGTTCATGAGAGCGTTGGGTTGTTTCATACACCTTTTTGTCTCTTGCGTCTGTGTGGAACAGATATCATGGTTTGAAGAGTTTGTCCAGCCCGGACCACTGGACTATTTATGAGGAGACAGCAGAGCCCACTCGGCACACCGTGAAGTTCCGGTGGCCAAGCAGCTGGCCTCAGCTCTCAGCTACGATGGTGAGACAGGAAAAACACAATACACACAACTTTAGGGAATGTAAGCATGGCGAGTGTTGTATGCGTCCTCGGGATTACCTTGCACCATGTTGGATCCATTTTTTATCAACAAATCTTTAGATTTGCCCACTTGTTTTGGACTATAGATTTTGTTTTGCTTGTGTGTGTGTGTGTGTGGTTAGTGTGTGTGTGTGTGTGTGTTGTGTGTGTTTGTAGGAGGACAAAAAGCTGGTCCATGGGCTTTGTGTGTGTGCCAAAAACAATCCTGCTTTGCCTGAGACGGGCTGGACCACAGATAAAGGATGGCCCCCTCATCAAGCTCAAGCGACCCCAGGAAATACCAATCACAGTCCTCACCAGAGAGGGTGGGTACAAAGTACACTCCATAAACCATAAACTCTCTCTTTCTCCTTTCCTCTCTCTCTCTCTTCTCTCATCTCCTCTCTCTCTCTCTCTCTCTCTCTCTCTCTCTCTCTCTCTCTCTCTCTCTCTCTCTCTCTCTCTCTCTCTCTCTCTCTCTCTCTCTCTCTCTCTCTCTCTCTCTCTCTCTCTCTCTCTCTCTCTCTCTCTCTCTCTCTCCTCTTCTCCTCTCTCTCTCCTCTCTCTCTCTCTCTCTCTCTCTCTCCTCTCTCTCTCTCTTCCTCTCCTCTCTCTCTCTCTCTCTCTCTCTCCTCTCTCTCTCTCTCTCTCTCTCCCCCCGCTCTCTCTCCTCTCTCTCTCTCTCTCTCTCTCTCTCTCTCTCTCTCTCTCTCTCTCTCTCTCTTCCGCGCTCTGGGTTACTAAAAGATGAAACCTAATGGTTACAAACATAGCTACCCATGGAAATTTCACAATAGCTTCCTTCTTCTTTCCCAGTCAGCTGTAAACGACAGTGAAACCAAAATGAGAACACAAAAATGCCTCAACTGCATGTAAACGTTATGCAAACAGGAACACGTGATGCTTGTCTTGCCAAGCTGAGAGTCTGATGATGATCGATGTAGCTTCATCTTCACACATGCCCTGTTGGGGTTCAGGTTATCAGCAATAGGACTCACATTTTCACATAATCAATACACAATTCCCTCTCGGACTGTATTTGTTTTGTAAAAGCTATATCTGGGTTGAGGGGAAATGGCACAATAATAAGGACATTTCTCAGATGGCCACAGTTCCCCTCAAATGGCCGCGCTCAAGTTTCTGTTTGTCTATATAGAGCTGGAGTTGGGGATATGACACAGTGTGGCTGCAACAGATGTATCAGCAAACCACTAGACAAACTGAAATGTTTCTCTGGAAATGTCATCACAGGCACGGCCCCTGGAATGCTCCTCCCTCCTTTGTTTCCCAGAAATCTAACGTTTCATCACTTTGCTGACAACAAGGTTTCCCAGTTACACATCGATGTCCTTGTATATAGATTGATTGAACACAGTGGGTAAAGTGCTGGGAAACCCACTGGGAGTTGCACTTCCCAGCAAGCTCTGATTGTCTCCATATCCATTCATTACTGTCCTTTCTTTTTCTCTTTTTCTTTCTCTCAATTATCCCCGTCCCTGCTGCCATTTCTTTCTCCATCATCCCCCCTTCACTCCATTCAGCCCCTCCGCTGCTTCTTCTCTTCTATACTCCTCCTCCTCTTTCCCTCCAGTCAGTCCTGTGTTCCAGTC